>JACJUY010002616.1:0-12852 GCA_014220935.1 Platorchestia sp. MABIK | reverse complement strand
GCGCAGTGAAACCTTCCGCCAGAGCCAATCTTCCCCCTGTGAATATTCTTTGGCAATTTTGCACCTCGTACTTGAACAAAAAGAGCAGTAAATTGGATTAAAACGCTTTTAATTGCGATTTTTATTTATGATAAGTTCATGAAAACACTGATAATTGGGGTTATGCTTGTTATATAAGCTTTTCTTAGGGGTAAGCAAAAAGCATTCCATTGTTTTTTGCGGTTAAAGTAGAGTGTATAACGAAGTACCCCAGCACGAAGTTTATTTC
The DNA here is from genome assembly GCA_014220935.1 of Platorchestia sp. MABIK. Classification (NCBI taxonomy): domain Eukaryota; kingdom Metazoa; phylum Arthropoda; class Malacostraca; order Amphipoda; family Talitridae; genus Platorchestia; species Platorchestia sp. MABIK. Next base: position 12,584 of record JACJUY010002616.1, on the reverse strand, counting down.
ATTGCAGAAAACTTACTCAAGTATTTCACGAGCGCCAAGTATTTCACGAGCGAACAAATAAAATACCTCACCAGCTGTTCACTCAGGCATCACCACCTACATTCATGGACCATTTCAGCACAAAATTTTGATTGTTTGCATTTCACTAAAACTCATCAGTAGGAAAAATGCAAACGCTTCGTCATACATTGTTGGTATAGGTAAGTCATGCAGCAGGTGATGGCAGGGAATGCAAAGCAGAACACTTGCGCGCCTTGTTTCCGTGGTGATGGAATGTGAGAACTTCTACAGTCTTTCCGAATAAATGCGTCGATTACCTGTTTTCTTCTAACAGCTCCGTTATGAGGAGGATGGAAGAGCGGAGGCAAAAATTCGTCTGAGGGCTAGAAGCGATCGCACTCGGACAAGCATCGAGATCATGAAATTCCTTCTACTGCAGTGTTGGGCAAGGGGATCACATTGAAGTATTTGCATGCAAGTTTAGCCTATGACTTGGACGGTTAATGCATTGATTAGTTTTAATTATTGTCTTGCTTCAAACTAATGCAGTTAAGCAATGCTGGAAATTAAGAGTGTCGAGAAGTACCAGCTTGGTGTTAAGACAACGGCAGCGAGAGACAGTCTGCGTGATGACCAACATTGCACAAGACGCTCTTCCCAACCAACTATTACTCGCGCCTCTCCATAATTACTCTGATAGAAACTAAATTTTCAGCTCCGCAGTAATTTCACCAGAATTTTACATGACTATTTACGGTGAACTGAATAAAAATTAAAAAATTAAAAAATTTCCAATGGTAGGAAGAGTAACGATCAAGCTATCGATCCCAATTGTGAATGATAAATAGGAAAAAATGAAATTATGGGCTGAGTGCTGCGAAATAAATGTAATAAAATCCCACTCTAAATACAAAGAGTATGAATAACGGGCTGCAAATGGTTTTAATCTGACTTAAGGGGGCCGTTTGGGTTAAAAATCTGAATTAAAACTGATGTTATAAAAAATTTCATTAGAAATCTAGCGATTCACTTCCTTGAAAGTGTGTTCGTTCGTCATCTACAGCTTGCAACAGACTATCCATTTAGGTGGATCACCAAAATACAGGCCAGCCCCAAAATCCCAAAATTATCAAGTTTCTATTTATACTTCATGTTCTAGAATTTTTTTCTGAATCTAACGTTATGTTTCACTGCGTTGTAAGTGTGTTCGCTCGTCTGCTACAGCTTGCGAAAGGCCAGTCACTCACGTCATTACAGGACCAGGTGACGAGTTTGTCAGGCTCTCCTGATAACTTTAACTGGTTGACGTTTGAAATGCTATTCCTCCCACAGTTTTAAAGGTGTTGGAATGACAAATATTTCAATTGATAGGACTTAAAAAAATATAAAAAATGATGTATGAGGTTTTTTGAAAATAGGGTTAGTTAAAATTTTTAACAGAAATAAGATGTCAAAATTTTTAAAAATCCACTTTTGGGAAAAATTCCAAAATTGAACAAATCAAAATATCGGAATTTCACTCCAAAGTTTCTCTAAATTATACATTTAGCTATCTAAAAACTATGTTACCTGTTTTGTAACTTTAAATTGTAGAAGAGAGGTTTTCCGTATAACTCATTTTTTCACTGTTTCCGAAAAAATCACATTTTGAAAAGACAAAAGATACAAAAAATTTGAAACAGAAAACATTATTGAAGTATTATTTCACACCTATGGTGAAAATTTCAGAAAAATTCGTTGGAAAATGACGGACTTGAGGTTTTACCCAAACGGTCCCTCTATGTCGTAAAGCTTTCTCCCCCCTCCGATCCCCTTAACTACGAAGCAGGTGTTCAGGTAACGGATATTCGACTCGGGTGAACCGGCGGTGAATGAAATTAAGGTTTTACAGTTTACTACTTTTTTAACACTTCACAGGAAATTTCGTCCAGAGCACATGATAACGAATACACACAATTGCAAAAGAACAAAAGATAAAGTAAATAAATTGTTGATAGATTGAACGCCGGAAAAGTTGCGTTGTCCAAGTCCCCGAAAATAACTTGCAATTTTAGAAACTAGGAAATTGTTCGGTGCCCAGAATTTGCCACTCGGAGTAACGTTCGCAGCAGCGCAGGAGTTCGAGCGAGGTGGCGAGCTTAGCATCTGGCCTACTTCGGCTTTCAATTCCAAGTTACGTGGAACAAAAGAATCTTCTAGAAGTACAGCAACCGGTTGGGTTCTGGGCTTGTCCCGAGTATCCCAGTCTGGGGGTCGACTGACGAACTCACTGAAGAATGTTCCGAAACGAGAATGATACACACTAAAAATACAAACAATGAGAATATTGTCACGGCCATTACTTCAAAACTAACCGATAAAAAAGCCAATTAAGTTTTGTTCCCAAAAACGTACCTCTGCCTCGAGCGGTGACTGCTGAAGCTATGAAAACACACGGATTTCTTTGACTATATAATACAAGGATTTGCGTTCAGCAGGTACTGTCTTTACCGCAAAATACAGTAGTGAAGACAAGTGTTCGAATATAAAAATCTGAAGCTCAAACCGGGCGACATGAAATCAGAAAAGTTTAACCCGCAAACCCTTTAATACGAGTTTAATACTTTATTACGAAACCCTCGTACCTACGGCTTTCCATTCCCTTGATAGCAGGTTCGAGCGTTCAGCAGGCGAGAGTTAGCCACACAGCTCACGTTCGAAATGCTTTGGGAAGAGAAAAAAATTCTAACACACTCAGCGAACAAATACTGAGTTAGGATGAGCAGCAGGCGACTCAGTGCATCGAGTTGGCTGGGCTCGCATGCAGACCTGAACTTGTTGACGTTTGAATTGTATCTTCTGACACATTTTAGCAGGTACAAAGCTACACAGTGACAGAAACAACTACAAAGTGTCGAAACTGTTTTTAAAAAAATGAAATTGTTCGGAAGTTACATGAGGAATAAGGAAAAAACCCTAAAATTCAACGAATCAAAATATCAAAAAACCTTACCTCCCTATCCGACAGATTTTAAATAATACGTTTAGCTATCTAGAAAATATGTTGCCAGTTGTGTATCTTCAAAATTGTAGGATGAGATATAAGAAGGATAATTGTAAGATGAGATTGCGGTAATGCCTATTTTTTGATACCCCAGAAAAATCCTTCGGAAAATGACGAACTTTGTTTTACTCTGACGGTCCCCTTAAGAGTTATAAAATAAACCTTTGTCTCAATAAGACGAAATACATTACATTCTTTGTACAAGAGAAATATACCTCTTCTCCCACATTAGAATTGCTAAAGGTGAAATTTAAGAAACCAACTCCTGTAAGTTCTTGGGCATTATAATAGAGAAAATTCTGACCTTCAAAAAGCTCATTGCACATATCAGTACTGAATTATCAAAATCCTTTGAAATCTTAACTAAAATGGAAACCGTATAACCTGAAGAAGCTTCGGAAATACTTTACCAAATGCTCATTTCACCATATTTACAAACGGTATACAAGCATGGTACAGAACTGATCAAAATAAAAACAATTTGCTCCTTACGCTGCAGAAAAAACGTTAAAGCGGTAAGAAAATTAGAATATAACGCTCACACAAATAATTCATTCAAAAGTTTTGAAATGTTTAAACTTCGGGATCTCTACCAGCTCTCGATATGTAATTTCATGTGTAAACCATTGAATAATAATGGCGACAAAGACCTCAAACAATTATTAACTGCACAAACAGGCCATCATGACCATTTAACCCAAAATAGAAGCAACATCAGGCTTCCTTATTATTCAAAACTTCGATCACAACACAGTATCCTCTTCATCGGAACTAAGAATTGGAATGCGATCTCTGCTCAGATCCGTAAAAGAAGTTCTTACTGAGCTTTCAGAACTTATCTTGAATCCCTTTTTCTATCGGAATATTAATAACACAAGGTCATCAAGTAGAATCTTTTCTCCTATATGACTTATCCTGATAGAGTTACTTGTCATGATTAATGACAAACATTTTAATGCTGTTCTCAAGTCCTTTGTAGAATATACTGTTCACATCTAGCCCATATTAACTACTATTGTAAAATTAAGCATCGAATCCTGAGTGCACCAGTTCATTGATCAGTCTAGTGCGCAGCTAGGTTAAGTGAATTTAGTTAAACATCATTGTACACAATAGAATAGCGTTGATATATAGGATGCCCCTAGAAGTTTCTGAACTTATTCGGGCCCACAAGTAGCTATACTCAAATGTGACCATTGTACTAGACATAACAAACAATCTACTTCTGTATCGCTTGTGGTAACTTAGTTGTTTAAATTGTATATTAATCAATATCAAGAGCTAAGAAACTGGACGTTTGGCAAATTTCCTCTCCTAACCAGATATACAAAAATTGAATGTGAGATGAATGAGCTTGAACAAGCTCTGCATGAATTATTTCGTTCCACTAGGCGGTTTCTGTGCCTTTCTATGAACTAGTAAAAGGTTGAAGGTGAAATAACAAGTAGGTTCATTAAAGTTAGAAGAAATTTTTCTTCTTTCTCCATCAATTTTTATCTTTATTATTAGATGAAAGTTCCCGCTCTCCACCTCCACGCCAGGGTCACAACATTTGCACATGTGAAGAAGAACGAGAACGAGAATCTAGAATTATAATTGGAATATTTAAGTGATTGTAGAAATTAAAGTATCTTTTGCACGAAACCTGGTGGAAACAAAATAACGGTCCAGTTCTATGTGATCATCCACTCTAAATAAGATGGCAAGGGGCGAGATCAGGAGTTTCACTGGCAGATTGCCTCACCTTATGGAAACTCAGGATTACGAAGTAGAATCCTTGGCAGACCCTCCAATGGCCCCCAGTCAGTGGATCCACGCCTTCCTCCTTCCACGGCCTTCCTCCTTCCTCCCAGCGGCCGTGGTGAGAGTGGCGACGATCGACGATAGTCGTTCAATAACGCAGTAACTGGTGGCTGAGGCTCAACTATCAAGCAGGGCTGAAGACACCAGCGGAGAAAGGTTAATGCTGAATGGAGGCTGTATTCTAACTGCTCCAGCAGTCTCGGGAAGCCTGTAAGTCTTCTTCGGCTGGGTTGGTCAGCAAGCCAGTAAAGTGGACAAACATGGACTCAACCAATTTCCACCAGAATTTTGTACACCAGATGAGACCTTGAAGTCCAGTCCTCCAAAGAAGCAGACTCCAGCCCATGGCTGTGTGTCCGCCAGCTCACCTCACTCAACCAAGTAGAGTAGATGAAAGCGACGCCAACAGTTGCTGCCTGCATCGCCTACACCGCGGTGACCCAAGCAGGTTCGAGTCCCAGGCAGGTAAGTGATCCGAGCTGGTTTGAGTCCCAGGCAGGTAAGTGACCCAAGCAGGCTCGAGTCCCAGGCAGGTGAGTTACCCAAGCAGGTTAAAGTCCCAGGCAGATTAGTGACCCAAGCATGTTAATGTCCCAGGCAGGTAAGTGACACAAGTAGGTTAGTGTCCCAGGTAGATTAGTGACCTGAGCAGGTTTGAATCCTAGGCAGGTAAGTGACCCGAGCAGGTTTGAGTCCCAGGCAGTTTAGTGACCCAAGCATGTTAGTGTTCCAGGCAGGTAAGTGACACAAGAAACTAATTGGCCCAAGCAAGTGGCACTTGTACTGTCTCAGAGCGATTAAAAAATGCTGCTATAAATCTAAGTAATTGTTGTATCTCGCAGTGAGCATTGGAAGACCGGCGCCGCCGGATGTCTTTTATTGCACCTGGGTTTCGCATGTCTCTGAGCCGGATAAGTCATAAAACGCAGGAACTGACCGACAGAAGTCCTTTATGGTGCCTTGCCTCTGCCACGCTTTACAACTACCGGAAAGTCCTTGTTCGACTTCCGAGCACTGCTAGTTATAAGTAAGGTCTGTCACCGATGGAATCAGGACATTACTAAGAGCCTTGCTGTGCGTATACTTATCTTTCTCCCGAGTTGCGGCTCAGGGAACTGAAGTGAAGTTAAAGCTTCTGCTACAATACCTCAAGTTGTGTCGATAGTACGACACTACAGTAATGTTTAAGAGCGATGTGAGACACGAATGGACGTATGTGAGCAGTCTGCGAGAGTATCAGGCGAGGGTGGAAAGATGAGGCAGTCGGAAGCACCTCATCGGAATTCTGGGAGAAGCTTCATTTGAAACTCAGTGCCGCTGTTTTGGCAGACTTCTCATCTCGCATTCGTGACTTAGAAGTGCTACGCTAATTTCACTGAGAATTTGCGCACCATGTTTTATTTTAAATGCAATCATTTTTCATGTACATTAAAGGTTGACCTTAAACCTGAATTGATTTGCTTTGACTTAACGTTGCCAGCTAGTCAGCACAAACGGATGAAATTTCACAACTTTCTCCACACGAAGCAGGGCAACAAAGGCAGAGCAAAGCTCAAAGTTGCCAGCGCGGGCCTGGAATGCTCAATTGAGACATCGAGAACATGCGTCAGGAGGCTTAAGGGTGCAGGGAAGGAAAATTTGAACATACAAGGAACACGAGTGAGGCCGCTGCAGCGGTTCAAACAGTGCAAACCACACAAGGTCAACGAACTTTGAAACGAACAAGGTCTGAAACGAAATGCTTTTTCTGTGTTATGTTCAGCAATTTTTAGGTCAGAGTGATATCAGAAGCGACTATACGCACCTGCAATGGAGAAAATGCTTTTCTGACACTTCCCACGGAATTTCATTTTTTGCAACTTGTTGAAAGAAAATATACTCAGCCGAACGCTCATCTCACCATACCTACAATACGGAATAGAAGCATGACAAGGAACTGATAAAAATAAAACCAACGTACTCTTTATTACACAAAAAAAAAATTTGAGCTGTAAAGAATTTCGAAAATAATGCTCACACAAATGATTAATTTCAAACTTTAAAATTACTGAAACTTCAGGGTCTCTACAAACTCTCCGTACGTAATTTCATGAAAAAACAATGTCCAATGATGGCGACAAAGATTTCAAACAATTACTAACTGTACAAACTGGTCATCATGACCGTTTTACCCGAAATAGAAGTAACTTTATGCTTCCTCATTATTCAAAAGCTCGGTCACAACGTAGTAACCTCTTCATTGGAACCAAGACTTGGAACTCAATCCCTACGGAGATCCGTGAAAGAAATTTATAACAAAACTTTCAACATAAATCTTGAATCATTTTTCCCATCGAAATATGAAGCATATAAGATGACCACGTCAAATCTATTCCCTAAATGACTCATCCTGATAAAGAAATTTGGCCATTGTTAATGTCATTGATCTTCAGTCCGTTTTCAAGTCGTTTCTAGAATCTAATGTTAACATCTAGCCCAGACACGCTCTAAACATCAGTCTTGTGCGTAATTAGGTTAAGTTAATTAGGTTAAGCATAACTGTACTTTGAATAGTGTTAGTGGTAGGATGCTCTAGAAGTCACTGAACTTATTCGTGTCTACTGGCAGCTATACTAAAATTTGAGCATTGTACTAGACTTAAGAAACAATCTACTTCTGCATCGCCTGTGGTAAACAAATTGTTTCCATAACCAATGTGCCTGTTATCGCCTATGAATCTCTCTCACAGTAAGAGAACTGATCAATACCGAATCTATTTCCCCTGTTCATAGCGATAAATGTTAAAAAAGAAACTCGTACATCAAACCACCAAAATGCCAGCAATCGCTGTATGTTATAGAGCAAATAAAATGGGCATGCGGCGCTCGCTCGAGCGGTGCCGCCATCCAGCATCCACAGTAGCTGTCACCTCACAGCCCGTCTAATGAACTAGCCAAACTAGCCGCAAGTGTCAAGAAATAGAACGTGGACAAATTCCTGATCGAATGCTCTCATGTAACGTAACTGATCGGGAAGGAATTAAGTTATGTTTCATCAGCAAAGAACAACTTCGCCCATATTGCCAGTTTAAAATTAGCCGAGCTTCATCGACTGGGGAGGACAAAGTGGTTACTAAAAACGTATACCTTTTAAAATTTTGAAAATTAAACAGGAAACTATAACATGGAACACCCGAAGGAACAGAATTCAATGGTTTCTCAGGTATCTGGTATACCCTCCAAATAAGCGTAAACATAGAGGGTGCAGGAGAGAAGATTATTGTAATCAGCAAACCTGGTTCAACAGACTCTTCAACAATGCAAGTTCATCATCGAAGAAATTTCAAGCAATTTTGAACAATTTATGTCCCACAAGTAATACAGCAATAGATATTATCTTAACGCTAGTACAATGGACACATTTGAGTATAGCTACTGGTGGGCTCGAATAAATTCAGCGACTTCTAGGGCATTCTATCATCATCAACGCTATTTTAAGGGGCACTGATTATGTTTAACCTAATTAACTTAACTTAGTGGCATGCAAGACTGATCATCATGTTTCGATGTTTAATTTCATTTAAAAAAAAATAGTTAACATGTGTTAGATAGGAAAAGTACAGGGGTAGACTTATGATCTATATTATTAATCATGGTAGATTACCTTATCAAGAAAAATCGTTTAACAGAAGAGAATAAAAATTGACTTAATTACCTAATGTGATTAAAATTTCGATAGGAAGAGGGATTCGAAATTTGTTTTGAAAGCTTTGTAAGAATTTTTTCTACGAATCACAGCAGGGATCGCATTCCAATTCTTAGTTCCAATGAAGAGGATACTGTGTTGTGACCGAGATTTTGAAACATAAGGAAGCATGAAGTTACTTCTATTTCGGGTTAAATGATTAGGATGGCCAGTTTTAGCAGTTAATCAACAATTATTTGAGTTCTCTGTCGCCATCATCAGTCAGTGTTGGATGATGAAAATTGGATCCAGAGACGGGACTCAGAGCAAATTTTTCTTGGAATACCGATTCAAACAAAAAAAACGATTTAAAGGAACTCCCAAAAGTGGCAATCCCAGTTTATTGTAAGAAACATAAATAAAAAATGAAAAAAGATCAGGAAGAAAAGTTTGTAAACGCACATCGGAAAATAAGAATTATGAATCGTAGGTCCAGCAGAGTAAAATTAAAATTGAAAATTTAAAAAAAAATCTTCTTTTTTTAATAATACCAGTTTTATTTCCCTATCATGTCTGTGAAAAAGTTTTAGCAATTTTAAAAGGTATACATTTTTAGCAACCGCTCTCAATATGTAACACATTATTACAAAGATACTATTAAATGTATCTCGGAAGTGATCTTCGGAGGCCAGCCCACATCTCCCTATTTTCGGTCGGTCGGAGTTAGAAGTTTTGCTCGCTGTATTTAAATAAGTTGCAAAGCTGATGAAACTTTATTTTTATTTGCCTAATATTTGGATGGCACAGAAGCGACTTCCTTCTGCTTCGAGTTTGACGGCTTAACAGAAGCAAAGTTTTAATTGCAGCCCCACGCTATGCTGGGTTGATGTGGGGGCTTTAGGGCACGGTGCTGCGTGCTGGGCGCTGAATACTGAGCGCTGGGTTTTGGGTGCTGGGTGGTGCTGAGCGCTGGTATGCGTCTGATCACATTGTTGGATATTCGAGAAATTCTGAGTTCATTGACGCATTTTCTTCATGAACCGAAATCGCCCGCAGTGAAATACTTGATGTTAATAAACACGAATTTTCAGAGAAACTTTCATTGAAATATTCATTTGGACAAAAAACTCATCGGTTTCTCTGAAGCCGCATAGACAAGGCAGAGTGTGGCCACGGGAAGTGTCTCAATCATCTCAGTCACAACAAGGTCATCATTTAATCGCGTCACTTGCATTTACTCTCGACTCATTTATTCGAAAACGAAAACTTACTTTAGAGAATCGTCTCCATAAAAGCCTAAATGTGTGAAATTTCTACTCAGTTGAAACATACAAGTTCCAAGAATGATTAAAGACATTTTTCAGTGACACTTAAACCATGAATGCTGAAGTTGCTCAACAAGTAGCAAAGAAATTCCAAAGTTTTTCCGTAAGATCATAAATACTTGGTATGGTGGCAGCTGCTGTCAAAGCCGAACCTGAAACAGGAGTTGTGCCGGCAATAGCGAGCTCGCTCGTACTGTCAGTCGTCCGTCGTGTTGGATGCTGCCAGCGAGCACCCGACTCATCCACGGCACGCTCTCTGGCGAGCCAGCTGCGTCTCTCATGCCCTGCTTTGCCGCCAAGATGTTCAGCTGCGGCTGCTGCTTGTACAACTTGTGTGTTGCTCCTAGTTGTCTCGGAGAGAACTCTTGCAGAACAGGCAACCCTGAAATCTGCGCAACATTTCTTAGCATTTAAATCTAATCGTGTTCGTCAATAAAACAAGCAAGGGAATGTTTGTGCTGAACTTGGTAACACTTTTTCGCAGATTATAATCATTCAACGGCGAGGGATAAAGTGACTTCTGGAGCATGTGTTAGAAATTTCTGGTAAAGGCTGTGATTCATGCTAATCGCGAGCTCGACATAGCATCAAATTTTTAGAAACATTTGCTTTCAAGCTACGTCGTTGTAATTAGAAACATAATTACTTAAGATAAGGCGTCAATGTAAGTAGATTTCTAAAACTTAATTACTTGAATACTTGTTTTTTTTAACTAATTTGATTCAGAACTGAAATCAACTTCAATCATACATTTTATTTCAGGTTTGAATGAAAACTCACGTTTTGATTATTCCGTTGCTAAAAATTATGGACAAGAAAATGAAAAATTTCATTTCAAATGTCAGAAATGAAGAAATAAAGCTATGCACATCAATCACAAATCTTCATTGCAAATAGTGTTTTCATGAAGTGATAATTAACGTAGGGTAAAAGCTGATTTTCTCACTTCAAGCAATAGTTGGTAGGAACAGATTCAAGCACACACAGATTTTTCATCAGAAGAATGCTTCACCGAGTCAAAAATTTCCGAACCTCAATCACGAGTGAAGATCGTGTCCTTCTTAGCTACGCGTGACTCGGTACAGCAAGTTTGATTCTCCCGCGACACTGTTGGTGTGTAAAATTCTTCCATCAGAGTGTCCTTGTCTGCATGTTCCTGTCAGCGTGTTATTGCCGTGTATACAAGCCCCAGCGTAGGCTTACCTGTATACTTTTTCCAATACTCGCTTCAAAATGATTTTCAGTTGTTTTTATCTTCTCCAATTTAGGATGTGCTTTCACGATTCAGTTGAATTTATACCTCATTTATACTTAGGTCAGATTATTCAACAATGCGCAATTTTTTCAGAAAATATTTGCGGAACCGATACTGAAATTCATATTTTACATGAAAAATGAGGCACGCCATTGAAAGGTTACGTTTCTGAAGGTTTCTATATTTCCCCGACGAGCGACAGCTTCTTTTGTAGGTTGCAGAGAAGTCAGAGTCTGGCGGCTGTGGAAATGATCTGAATGGGAGTCCCTCGCTCCGGTGGTCAGAGCTCGCCTGGTTTTGGTTTCCGATGGCAGCGCTTGAGGAGCTACGAATACAGAAAAGAGTGGGAAGTCTTTGTTCGATAATCCATGGCCTCGCTGATGCCACGAAAATCGTAAACGGAAATGAAAAGAGGTGCGATGCACGATCCTCAATGCGACACATCGGTTTTCTTACGCGAGAAAGAGCTTCTTTCTCGAGTAAATATGAGGATTATTGGAGTGCATCTGTACTTGGTTAGATTAAAAGTTTTGACCCAGGAACTGCATTATGGCCTCGGCAATTTCTCTAGAAAAACTGTAAAGGCACACCACTGCGGCTGTAGATATTACTTCTGCCGACACTTTTTACTGCCGCTGATGCTATCAGTGCTCTCACCCGTGCACTAGATCATACTTGAGCTACTCACACACATAATACATCATCTTCCATACTCTTCAAAGTAAGAGACTACAAGGTGGGGAGAAGTTCCCGGACTCTATTTCAATTTGAAATAAAAACTATTAATATTTGGCTATAAAAAATACTGTTAATAAATTGCTAATGTCATGCTTATGCGTTTCAGACAGAATTTGTTGCTAAACCTTCTGTAGTTCCTGAAAATGAGTAAAGGCTGAGCTGTAACTGATCTTCATCGCACAAAAATATCAAAGTCTAGAATCATTGATCAATCAAAGATCGCTATATCTACAGTTTATAACACCGTGACCAGATCTGAGGCAGTTGGCAATGCTACGGACGGTGCGAGGAGCGGTGCCTCGCACAGCTCGTCCCTACAGAAGCGCGGCACAAACACCGCACGAGAAGCTGCGTGTCTCTGTAGAAAATTTCAGAGGTACACTTCAGAGGGTAATTGAAGCAATATGAGGGCACATTGAAAAATGACTTCCATTTCGTTCCATGGTAGTTAGTAAATTAATGCGACGACGATTTTTGTTCCTTACATTTTCCTACGGTAAATATATTACCGATTAACTTAATCCAAAAACTTTTTCCCCATTCTGTATGTCACTAACATGTAAGTTTTGGACGTTTAAGTTAAATTAATCATTTTAAAATGTCAACAAGTTGCCGTTACACGTGTTATGTACTTAGGTACAAACTGTGAACGGCTCACCACCAAAAGAGTGAACGGCGGTTCGTGGATCTTACGCCCGATCGCTGGGTAATAAGTCAACGAGAAAAGCAAGCTCAGCAGAGGGAAGGCGACAGAGAA
>JACJUY010002615.1:125599-139592 GCA_014220935.1 Platorchestia sp. MABIK | reverse complement strand
CCTGCTGTTCCTCTTAGACTCCTCTTGGTAATTGTGGGTTATCTGCCACCACTTTTACTGTAGGGTTTCCTTTTAATATTTTATTACAAAAAATCATGACTAAAGAACATGGATATTAATATATTTTGTGATCAAAAAACCATGCTGTTTTATTTAACATGTTTTTTAAAAAAAATCATGATTTTTAAAAAATCGAACATATTTTTAAAAATCATGTTAAAAAAAATCATATGTAAAAAAACATGGATATTAATATATTTTATGTGACCAAAAACCATGCTTTTTCTAAAAAAAAGTTTTTTCACAAAAAAAATCATGACTAATAAATATGAATATCAATATATCTCATATGACTAGAAAAAAACATGCTGTTTTTCCACAAAAAATCATGACTAAAAAACAATATATTTTATGTGACCTAGAAAACCCCATGCAGTTTTTTTTTAAAAACACGTTTTTTTACAAAAAATCATGACTAAGAAAACCTGGATATTAATATATTTTATGTGACCAAAAAACCATGAGGCTTTTTTCACATTTTATGGTCAATATGCAGTTCAATGCGCCCATAGAAATTAAAAATTCCATTCCAAAGAATCACTAAAGGAACACATTTAAAAACATTTTACACGAATGACATTCTGCTCGCTGATGCGCTATTTTCGAGTTATTTAACTTTAAAATTTTCATATTTCATAGCAGTTCCAGTCAGTTGCGCGCTTGAGCTGGAGCTGTTAGAGTACGTTTGGGTACTCGTAATTTATTATTAGCCGACCCCACGGATCCTGAACCCACTTCTATGATGTTTTAGTTAACACAATAAACGTTATCACCCAAAAATTTTAGCGGGGCTGGGGAAGTGAATACTTGAATCTACGGTATTCACTCCTACGCTTTTGCTAATGTTCTACCATATTGAAACTGATGTCAATTGCATATTGGTTTCAGCATTCACTACTCCAGTCCCACTAACATTTGTGAGTGATAACCATTATTGTATTAACTAAAACATCCTAGAAGTGGGTTCAGGCTCCGCTGGGTTGGCTAATAATGAATTACAAAGTACCCAAGCGTACTCTAACAGCTCAAGCGCGCAACGCAACTGCTATGGAAGACTAATTTTCAAAACTTGAATAACTCGAAAATAACGCATCAGCGAGCAGAATGTCATTCTTCTTAAACTTTTTCAACTGTGTACCTAGTGATTCTTTGGAATGGAATTTTTAATTTCCGTGAACGCATTAAACTGCATACTGACTATTTGTTTTACAAGAAATCATGTTTAGAAAACATGGATATTAATATATTTGATGTGACCAAAAAATCAATGTTTTTTTAACATGTATTTTTTTTACAAAAAAGTCATTGATATCCATTTTTTGGTCACGACTTCTTTGTAAAAAAACATGGATATTAATACATTTTGTGGGATCAAAAAACCATGCCTTTAAAAATTTTTTTACAAAAAAATCATGATTAAAAACATGGGTATTATGATACTTTATCTAACCAAAAAAAACCATGCTGTTTTTTAAAAAAACTGTTTTATTTACAAAAAGTCATTACTATACATTTTTTAGTCCATTTTTTGTAAAAAAAAAACATTTTGCTAAAAAAGCAAGGATTTTGGTCACATAAAATATATTAATATCCATGTTTTCTTAGTCATGATTTTTCTGTAAAAAAAGATGTTTTTAAAAAAACAGCATTGTTTTATTGGTCAAAGAAAATGTATTAATATCCGTGTATTTTGTCTTGATTTTTTGTAAAAATAACATTTAAAAAAAACAGCATGGTTTTTTTGGTCACATCTCTATCAATGACCATAGGTAAAGATATATTATTACAACACACAATTTGGGGAGTTGAAGGTGATTCACGTGCATTGTAAAATAAATGAAATATCAAAACATGAAACCAAAGAAAATGAAAAATTTCATTCAACCATAGAAAACCATGAATTAAGAAGTATGCTGTTTTATTTTATAATCTGACATGAAAACAAATAATGTAATGTGGATCTTTTTCTTGCTGTTATTTTCAAACAAAATATTTAAAAAAAAAAATATATCCAGGTTTTTTTTGCCATGGTTTTTTTTATATAAACATGATTTTTTTTAAAAAACAGCACGGTTTTTTTTAGTCACATCTCTAGTTGTATCCCCCTGAGGGGTGGAATCCTTGTAATATTTTTCACAAACTAAAGTTGCCTTTTTTCCAATTCTTCCAATTATTTGCTTTTTATAGAAGAAAACAAGTTATAAAAAATAATCACTTGATCACTTTAAACTGTGATAAAAAGAATTGAATGTAAAAATTAAAAAAATCGCAACTTCAATTTGTTAAAATTTTCCAAGGATTCCAAAACTGTCTTTGGTTTTTCTAGCATGAAAACTCATTGACTTCTAGTCCTTCGCAATGTCTAACAGCAAACTTTGAAATATGATAAAACAAAAATTTAAAAATTGGAAAAATCGCAACTTTAGTTTGTAAGAAATGTTACAAGAATTCTGATTTTTTTCTAGCATGAAAACTTAATGACTTCTATTTATTTTGAAATATCCAAAAAAATTGTATAAAAAGTAATATTTCCCATTTTCTCAAAAACTTTGGTTAAAATCGGAAAAGCTAAACGAGCAAATGTGTCCTTTTAAAAATTAAAAATACTGGGCATATTTCTGAACTATCGGTTCCGAAATAAAAATTCACTGGGTTGTCCCCCTTAGCTGAACTTTCGGTTCATGATGCTGCATCATGTTGCCGAGCGGTCAGAGAGCGTTCGGCCACTCGTCCATGAGGCATAATGCGCAATAAGTTGCAAGGTGTGTACGGGGCTGAACACAACAAACAAACGTTTCTAGGCCGTAATCAAGTGACGGGGATGATATTCCTTCACTTAGTAAAAGCGCCACTAGGATTTCTCCCACGATAACTGGAACTATTTCTGATAAAAAATAACCTTCAAAAGGTGTTTCCAAAAACCGAGAAGTTATTCTAAAAAATTACAAGCACTAAGCCCACCAGTAGTTGAAGGTTCAAGAACGTTTTATTTGAAGCTTGACAAATGACCAACTGCTATAGACTGGTATAATTCGGCTAGTGACCTCACCAAGTTCAACAAATAACAGCTGCACTGATCCACCAACCCCTCATAGCAATTGTGAGCCACACTCACCTTGGTGCTGAGCTGCTCATTGGTGGCCATGACTTCCTTCAGCGTCTGCTGCAGTGAGATGTTTTCGCTGCGAGCTAACGACAACTCACGGCCGAGACGCTGAGCCTGAAAAAGGAGAGGAACCAATTAATCCTGTTAATTTATTATAAATCAGTTTATTTATTAAGTTAGTTATAAGTACGTAAGTTAATTATGCATAAGATTAGGAATTAGCATGGAGACATCAGCAGAAGGCTGTAAGTAACTAATGTAATACAGCTCAATATGAAGATGCGAAATATGCATAATAAAATAAAAGTTACACAGATCTAACAATCAGATGAAGATAATACATGGTGTAAGTTGTAAACTGAATACTCAAAGGATGCGACTATATGCACTGTTTGATCCAGCTTGCCTCTAAACGCAGCATAGCATCACAACTAACCTAACGGATTTATTCTCATAACACCAAGCACTGTTTGATCCAGCTTGCCTCCAAACGCAGCATAGCATCACAACTAACCTAATGGATTTTTCTCATAACACCAAGCACTGTTTGATCCAGCTTGCCTCCGAACGCAGTATAGCATCAAAACTAACCTGATAGATTCATTCTCGTGACACCAAAAATTGCCTCTAAATAGACAAGTTATCCTGAGACTGAAATTTGCCGGTTAATAGATATTTTAATCAACAATGGGACTAGAACGTACAAATTTATTTTCATAACACCGGTACTTTCCCATAGCTGAATTTGTCTCCCAGATACCAATAATAGTCTAATAATAGATTAGTTATCTAGAGACAGAAACTCACTTGTTGATGAATTTGGTCCTCTCCAACAAGTACAAGGCTCTCCAGATCGTCTCTGTCTTTCCTGAGGGTTGCCTGCTGCTCCCGTAGCTGCTCCACATCTTGCTCTGTTCAACACAACAGTACATGTTACAATCATGGACTTAGGTGAATAATTCCTTTTATCAGTTGACAACAGCTTTATTTACAGAGATATTGTAAACGAAGATACAACGTGTTCATAATTCATTGGTCACTACAGCAGTATTCTGAACGCTAGATATTAATTTCAAACTTATTCTACACATCACTAGAGATTGACCCTACACAAGACATATTTAGAATTGATCGACAGAATAACACATTTGCAGCATTTCAAAAACATACCGAGCTTTGCCTGCCTCTTTTGGTATATCTGCTGCTGCAGAAGCCAATCCTGTTTCTCGTTCTCCAGGTTGGTGAGCTCCTGGTTGAGGCGCTTCACGTCCTTCATGCGGGACTCCAGTTTCCTCTGCACCACGAAGTTTGGGCTCTGCAACCAACAAAGAACCAATTTATTAAATGACATCAAATTGTAGTAAGAGCTAGGTGGTGGGCTCGAAGCACGTAAATTATAATGGCAAGAAAAAAGTTGCATCATACTAATTGACGTGCAAAGAAGAATATACAAAAATGCACAAAATGAAATACGGGTGGATGGATATTGAGGAACATCAAAGAACTGACAACATTTCCTACAAAATACCTTAGATTGTAAAACCAAATGGGGCATTTTATAGCATAAAATATCATGTAATAATTCTGAAAAATATTTCTAGAACGGAAGGCTTCCACGTCATTTATCGATTGTGATAAAGATGAATGGCCGCACCGAACTTTTAACCCTAGTATTCCAGCTAGGCAAGAAAGGAAAAATTAGCAATTCAAAACCAAAGCAATTGCAGCTGAATTGCCTAGACAAAGAACAAAAACCACTACAATAACGAGGTAGAATCGCCATTTCAATTAATTAAAATTACAGATTTAATGAGAATAAACAAACATTTTAACATGGTGGTGGAATCGCTATTTTAATGAGGTAGAATAGCCATTTACACGGAGTACATCCCCCACTACAACAGAGTAAAATCACCATCGCTATTCAACGCCACCACCACCGCAACAATCCAGAAGCAACACTACTATAGAGTAGAACTCTCCTCAGAAAGGCAGATGGTATTAGAATAGTCTGTCTGTCAGTTGCCTGTAAATTAACCAAACAGAAGATTAGATTTAATGTAGTTTAAGCCTGCCTAACCGCAACAAAGGCTATCCAAAGAGAGGAAGGCACCATTTAGTATGAAGATAAAGGGAACGCGGAATTTCCGCACAAGGGCATAGAAACAATAAGTTGAGAAAGAAGTTCATGAAACATAAGTAAAGTTGAAGAAGGAAGTGGTAGGTACTGAAAAACAGGACAGCAGTGAACTCAAAAAAGATGGTCCTTAACAAAACAAAAATACATTTTATTTCAACGAAAAGAAGGCTTACCTAACTCTCGTTTGAGACCTCGCATTTTCCCCTGGGAGCCCTAATTCACATAAATACAATAGTTGTATCCCCCGAGGGGTTGAAGGAAAAATGTATATTTAATGAAATTAAAATAAAAATTTAAACAGGGTGGTGGAATCCTATTTTAATGGGATACAACAGCCATTAACATGGAGTATAACCCCCACTGCAATGGAGTGGAAACACAATCGCCATACAGCGCCACCACCGCAGCAATTCAGGAGCGCCACTACTATAGAGTAGAACCCTCCTCAGAAATGCAGATTAATAACTAGAAACCTGCAAGCTGACCAAACCGAAGGACACACCTGCACGAGCTCCCTGAGGGGAGACTGTCGCGATGCAGCTTTAGGGGAGCTGGTGTAGAGCACAGGAGGGCTGCTCAGCCCCCAGCTACGGCCGTCCCGTTCACTGCTGCACGCCAGCTTATCTGCAAAACGCAAGTGACACTACAGTTCAAAAATGGCCAATTAAGAAATAATGAAAGTGCAATTACGTTAATGTAAAAACACATAGATATTGAGTGTGAAATAACGGTCTTTATACAGACAAAAATCAAGCATGATGTAATGGTCTTTAGCGATAGGAAAAAACCCAAGAAAATTAGGCGGATAATTTAAATTAAACGCCATTTATGCATTACCAACAAAATTTGAACATGACATGTTATAAATATGCCAGCATGAACAATAAATAGGCAACAACCTGGCCTGTTCAAACAAAAACATTCTAAAGCACACAGACACAAGCAAACACGAAAACCACACATGAAGGTAACCAAATTGAAACCGTAAGCCCACAAACTACAATTAAGCACAGCCATAGACTGGTGAAAGTGCTTAAGACACCTAACCACCAATCAAGAAATTAGTTTCAAAAACTAAAATACTAACCAGCATCGTTATGAACACGTCACGGTTTCCGCCGAGGCACATTTTACAACACAGAGTCGTGTGTAGCATAGTTGACACCACCCCCAACACTGAAGAAATGTTAGTGTAACTCTTGTAGCCACTAATGTGATTAAAATTGAAATTGCGATTTTGTTATTGATATGAAGTTAGAACCAAGTAGTTGAATGCTAAAGGAAAACGGAAAAAGTGCACATACTAACATTTCAATTAAAACCCATACTGATAGGCACATTTTAAATTCGATAAGTTTATTATCTCTGAAGCCTAATCCTACGTTAATGCTCTGTTTGCACACTGGCCTCAACAACACTGAAATCAGACTCAATTCAGCACAAAATTCATTGGCTCTTATCAGTAACTCGACTGCACGGCAGACCTCACCTTTACCAAATTGGAGTGTAACTATTTCATTCACAACCAACACATGCCATCACTTAGAAATTACATCACTTAGAAATGCCCCATAACTCCCGACAGACTGAGCTAGGCTTGTACCACTTACCCAGGTTCTCGGAGATGAGGATGCCCAAATACTTCTGGCTGAGACCCGAGCCACGCTTTTGGATGCACTCAAACAGGTACTTCAGCTGCCGCCATACAAGTGAACTCAAACAAATCAAACATGGGGCTTTATGGGAACACAAAATTGGGTAAATTCAATTTTAAAACTCATCATGGGATATTAAATAAAATAAATAAAAAAAAATAAGCCTTTCAGGTTACTTGAGAGATAAGAAATATACAAAAAAATCTGGAGTTTAACATCTAAAATAGAAATGATATAGAAGATCTTCAACTTTCAAAAATGCAAACACCCAAGCATTCCCAAAAAATTAAAATAAGAAAAAATGCTAAATCATAAATTCATATGCATCAGAAAACCAAGTCCAACCATAGTGAGTAACAACCACAAGGACAGCAATCTCACTTTCCACACTACACGCAAACAATGCCAACTTAAATGAATTAGTTACACCAGCTATGAGTAGTGAGAAGCACATAAAATGAAAGCTTCTTATGCAGGTAAGTGAAGCTTGAATATTCAAATTAAAACTTACTGTAGCCTAGAAAATATCTCTACATACTGGGAGGGGCAAATCAAATGCCCGAGTTTTGAAAGGCGCGCGCAGCGGCTGTGGTGGTGGTGGCAAGATGTGTGTGTTCACCACCATCTTCCTGACGCCATCTTCAAGAAGTGAGCACACAAACGGCATTGTATTCCGATTTCGAGTAAGACAAAAAATAATTCGGCAAGTATTGTCTTACTTTTCCTAACAGCCTTTCAAAACGTGGGCATTTGATTTATAATAATAGCCTTTCAAAATGCAGGCATTTGATTTTCCCCATTCTGTATATTTACCTACATTTACAAAGCTATGCTCTTTCAACACAACTCGGTAATTATGAAAGTAGTTACTGGAAATTTGTTGACTCCAAAGTGGAGGCCAAAACTAACTAACTACACACCTTCGAGCATTCCCCCTCCCAAGAAAGCCATGTCATACTTATATTCACTAATCTAAACCAGTTCCCTACCTCATGCTCCCTGAAAAGCAATCAAATATTAACTCAACTGGGCGACTCAAGAAAAGCGAGGTACATTTACCTTTCAACACATCCAGAACCACTGTTTACATCAAACATGAAAATGTTGATACCTTTTCAGTAATCCGTCCATATTGAGATTCCCAGCAGAGATTTTTCCATATTTTCTGCACAGACCTTTCAATATTGGATGAGGAACGCATACTCAAGTCGACGAAGTGTCAAGTTGAACCGATTCATTCCCGTAGACTAGTGACCACACAAGAATTGAACTCACCTTGAGCTGCATTTTATGGTCGAGGGCAGAATAGAGAAGTGTCCTCACATTCTTGTCAGCAATGAAGGACATATAGAGCAGCAGTAACAATAACTTGGACAATTCCGAGGAGTCTCCACTAGAAGCTTTCTCAAAGTCAATCAGGTCATCACGCAAAAAGTACTCTGTAACACAGTGAAATTAATAGCAGGTAACAACGAGAGCTAAAATGGAATGAACCCAGATCCCATTATCATAAATACAAATTACAATGTAACTTGGAGCTGGAAAAGACACTAGTCATTTTTTTTTACCCATGAACTACCCATAAAACAGCTATTAAACGAGTTGCCAAAATTTTGCACAGCTTATAAAATAGCACAGGTAAAAATTACAATTATTCAGTTCTAGGCTCTCCAACATTTATATTTTTTCATAAAATATTAAACTCAATTCTTTTGTATAATGCTTAACAATTTTCAATCAACAGAAACAGAGGATAGCAATGAACAGAAAGGGAAATACTTCTTTTGTCAAGAACTGCTATCATGCTTCTGGTATATATAGAAAACCAGGAAAACCTTAAGTACAGTCTTCAATTTTTCAAGAAGTAGTATGAAATTTCAACACAATGCTAACCTTTTATGGAATTTTGAAGCTGAGCTGCAGATGTGCTGAACTTGTCTTGAAGTGAACACCCCTCCTTACTGATAAGTGAAAAAAAAATTAGACATGCTGAAGGTTAGAATAAATATTGTTATCTGTGGCATAACTATTGTTGTGTTATTGGGTTACAGATATTTTCAAATTAGCTTTTGAAACAATATGTTGAAGTGCACACTCTCTAAAGATTTAGTGCTGCAGAAAGACACAATCTACACTAAAATATAGCCAACCCCTCCATAATAGCTTCATTTAAAGCTCCTCATGAACTAGAAAAATAAGGGAGAGACACAACACTAAAATGCAACTTGTGAATCATCTACAGTTCCTACCACCAGCAGAAGCTTCTAACTCTAACAAGGCAGATGAGAGGGTTATTGTGGCCGGCTTTGAAATAGTGACTTGTGTGTTAAGCTAATATAATCCTTGGTAATCACTTGATAGTATAAATCAATACTCCATTTGAAATAACATTCTTTGGGTTCCTATATTTAGAGCAAAAAATGTTTTTCATATCACTATGTGCTTGAGTCTCAAGAGGTTAGTGTATATTTAAGCAGGCCCACACTGCCAATGGTGACAAACACGTGTAAAAATTTAGCACTTCTGGCTTCAGTTCTATTTTTAGATTACACAAGATGGTAGAGACACTAACAATATTATTAGATATCAAAACTGGCTTCCCTCTTTTTCCTTTACAGTAACAATTTACCTTAAAAGTAGCCCCATTATAATAAAATAACCTGTGACAAACACTGCTGAAATGACACCACCATTATGCAACAAATGTTCACAATGATCAAAAATTTATAGAACACCGTCAAGATCTAGAATTAATAAGTTAAAATTATTATTATAACTGAAAATTAAATACTAAACCATAAAAAATTTCACAACAAAAGATATATGAGCAGTAACAGCTCTACACTCACAGCTTTGACACGAATGGCTGGAAGACATCATCTTCTATCACCTGTGCCAAGTTCTCCAACTTTCTCCCAATGATTGTTGACACCTATGAAATAGGTGAGAAATTAGCACAAATAGCAAGGGACATTTCAAGTAGATATTTTCAAGACAAAAAATTCACCTGATAAAAGTTATGATTCACAGGAAGAAAATGAGTTGCACCTTATTGATACTCACACATTCAAGANCTAAACACTGCATGATGAAAATCAAATGTACTAAAATTGCACAAGGGCTAGCAAGTAAATTCAGCATTGAATTTGCTTAGTGATTTTCAAGAAAATTAGCCCATAGAATAAAGCTATTTTTGTTAATTTACATATTTTTTCAAGTCAAGCTAAATTTCAAGCCCCCAAAACAAACGAGACTGACAACAATATCAACTAGGTAATTACCCATGATGCAATTAGATTAGATAAGTTTGAGCCTCCTAACCAAAACAAGGTGTCCCATAGAAAAGAAAAACGAAGGCAACAGTTAATATGGAGTGAATGGGAACTACGTGTGAAATGTGTTCCCATACAAGACCTCACCCAAATTGGAAAAGCCAAGTAAGAAAATAAGTTTATGAAACAAGGTAAAAGTTGAAGATGAAAATAATAAGTACTGAAAAACAAAATTGCAGTCAACTAAAAAAACAATGGTTCCCAGCAAAGCAAAAACCTGTTCTATTCTAACAGAAAATTAAACCATAAGTTAGTTTAGACTTCCCTAACCACAACCAAGGCATTTTAAAGAGCAGAACAAAAACAACACCTGAATTGGAGTTGAGGGAATGCAGAGACTATGCACAAGGTGCTTTCCCACACAAGATTCCCTGTGCACAGACATTGCATTGAGACAAAAGGTCATAAAACAAACAAGATAAAAAATTGAAGAAAAGAGTCAGAGGTGCTGGAAAACAGGAAAGTAGCAAACAAAATAAGATGCTTCTTAAAACACCCATGTAATTTCAACATAAGGAAGGCTTGCCGAATCTTCAGCTTGATACTCCACATTTTCTTCCCAAGAGCCCTAGTTTCCATAGATACAATAGTTGTCTCATCCTGAGGAGCCATCGTGAAATTAGTTTTCTCTACTCCACTTTAGAGTCAGAAATTTTATTCTCTCAAATGGGCAAAAATAAAAATTGAATGAAATAAAATAGCCCATGATAATTCTTATGCTGCTGCAGTACGTACCCATAAAAATTCTTTTCATATTTTTTTGCAGAAATAAATGCTGCTTTGTGTTGTCACAATCCGAACTTGGTTTTGCAAAAATTTTCTATCATTCAACTGAATTAAAAATACTCGTAAGTAGGTTTAATAACTCGGTCTGTGTAAATTTTTGGGATGAAGTTAACTATGTCTCTATTTGAAAAACTATACTAAAGCTGTAATATATATCAATGCATGGAAAATAAAAACCAAAATTCAAAAAAACTCATTAAATTTGTGGCAAGTGCAAGATGAAAATATCAATGGTAGCAGCTGCTGCAGTATAAATAATTTACCAATCACAATAAAAAAGCTATGGAAATGTAATTCGGGATAATGGACATCATGAGCAAGACAGATAGGATAAAACAATGGTGCAGTATTATCCATGTATTCCATATTTCAAGAATGTCTACAAAGCAATCAAATATTAATTGATTAGTAAAATCACAACTAGTAGGTATAGCATACCTAAGTGCTGCATCCACATACACAACAGGACAGTAGAAGACAGTGCCTTCTAGGTCATGCTTTAGTTGACAAGTCACTACCTCATTAACTTTAAAGCTGTATCCAAGTGAAAAATCTAAAAATGAATGACAATCTAAAACAGCAACTCTTTGTCAAAGTATAGTTTTACAGAGGAAATGTTTCTCAAAGAGTGATGCCTTCACAGCTTGAGCATTGGCAAGGAAAACTGTTTAACTTTAGGAAGGCCCTTGGTAGTATCTCACAAACTCAGGTAAACCCGGGGGAGTGTTTGAAGACCCCTTAAATAGCAGGTTTTACTATTTACCTTGCGGGTTGTAGGTATACCATACAAACTTGTACAGAGCAATAGTTCTTAAGTTTATAGCTTGATAAAACTCTTATATCATTAACTGTTCAAATAGATCCAAATACCAAAACTATTATGTCTTCACTTCAAGACAGAAACACTCCACCATAATCATGCGTGACAGCTTTACAAAATCATCTCTAGCAGTCTCTAGTGGGCAAAAATGATAGAAGCAAATCAATAATGTAGGAAAAAGAAAGAAGAGGAAACCTCGGAAGTAGTTTATTGCACACTTTCCTTTGGCTTCACTTCACGAGTTTGTGAATTTTCCAGTTCCCTCCTGACCTCTGGCGTGATGGCATGATGTGAATGGTACGCAGCCAGACCATAGAGAGCATCTTTCTGTTCCTGACTCAGGTCATTTTTGTACCGCTGAACAAACGTCAAGAGTGACTGGTGCCACAGGACTGGCAGCTTACGATGCTCACACTTGAATTTGACGTAATGCTCACAAACAGCATCCAGCACCTTCCACATCAGAGCATACTTTTTGTTGAATAGAATCCTCAGAAATATGGAGTTAGCTCCTGAGTATTCCATTTGAGCAATTTTCATGATAGCAGCAGATGAAGCAAGGATTGGGATGCTTTTTCTGGCAACCACTGAGCCAAACACTATTGCCTCTCTAAGAGTGCAATCACCTTGCATGCACAAGGGCAAAATGATACCCTTGAAGAAAGCGGCAGGCTTGAACAAAGCTTTAGAAAGCGCCTGATACAAATGATAATTAAGACGTTTATAAAATGCTATGTCATCCCTACAACGTGGAAGCAAAACTTTGTTGTAGAACACCTGAACCATCTCAGGTTTTTGACTGCAGTATAGGCGTGTCAACTGATACACAGCTGCAGCACTCCACTTCTCAGGGTTGGTGTAGTACAGGAGGTGAAGCCAGTTCCGCATCTTGGGCATAGCTTTGAGCATCTTCGGAATTGGGCCTGAACGATAGTTTTCCAGTATTTCTCCAGCCTGCTTGCACATGGTCTGTAATGTCTCTGATATATTTGGACCACCACATTGGCTTGCCTCATCAGCCTGAGACTGGATTTCCGTGTGACGTTCATTGAGAGTTTCACGAACGTGTGCAATGAATGTTTCTTTTGATTTCTTATTTTCTGACATGAGGCTTTCAAAAATTTTCTCCTCTTCTAAAACATTGATGTCACCTACAGCTTCTTTCTCAAAGCTCTTGATCAGAGCTTCAACATTGTGAGGAACATAATCAGCTTCCTCATTGGGCTCATCAGGCAAGATTGCCTCATTTTGAGCATCTTCTTTTTGCTCTGCCACTTCAGCCTCAAGTTTCTGAACCTGTGAAAGGACTCCACTCAGATCTAAATACTTGGTTTTGCCATCCTTGCCATTTTTCAATGATCTGGCCTTCACTCGCTGAGAAGGCTTGGCAAACTTGTCCTCCAATATTTGAGCACCAAGGGCACCAGGAGCTGACACTTTGTGTCCAAACCTCTTCTGAGTCTTCTTCTTGCCCATGATGAATCTGCAAAAGAAAAAATTTAATTACAATTCATATTATGATATATGAAGATATTGCAGTGATCTTTGCTACTGACAACTTGACTTATAAAATTCTCAATTCAAACTGTGTAGATGCTAGGACGAAGTCACAAGTTCCAGTTTATATAAGATAATGTGCAACTCAAGCATTGACTTCACGTTAGATTGACGCAAACATCCCGTGTAGTCTATACCAAAGTTCTGTAAAACAAAATGATAATGGCTTGATCAATATAATGGGCACCAAGCAATTAGTTAAGCTAATGAATGCCAGACCATATGACATTGCTTTCCATTGAAATTATCCAGAAATTTTCATAGCAAGAAAGTGAAGCAAAATTTTCATCATATGGAGAAATTTCCATTAACAACTATGGTCATTGTTGATAAAGGTAGCAAATACCTTTGTAGGTCATGCAGCTAGCTGTGCATTAGAAAGCCAAAAAAAGTTATTACTTTCAAACTTCATAAGATGAGCATATACAATATCATGAGTACATACAATATCATGAGTACATACAATATCATGAGTACATACAATATCATGAGTACATACAATATCATGAGTACATACAATATCATGAGTACATACAA
>JACJUY010002615.1:107699-120118 GCA_014220935.1 Platorchestia sp. MABIK | reverse complement strand
GTGTTAAGAACGTCTTACACAAATGACGGGGTTTCTTTGGAGTTAGCCCCGTTGGTTAAATTTTTAATAACTAAACCTGCCGCTAGGTGGCGCCACGTGTTTTAAGCTTAACACGACGCGAGAAAAACGGATACACCATCCACGGCTCTCTATCACTCACCCAACCCAACCAACCAACCCAACCCAACAACTGACACAATTATTTTTAATTTTTATTTCTGGGTTTTCTCGCGTCGAGTTAAGCTTAAGACTAGTGGCGCCATCTGGTGGGAGGTTTAGTTATCGAATATTTAACTAACGGGGCTAACTCCAAAGTTAAGCCCAAATGACATTCTGCTTGCTGATGCGTTTTTTTAAAGTTATTTAACTTTGAAGATAGAGGAATGGCGCTCATGAAATGGCTTTCCCGCGCAAGTTCCAACAATGCCACAAGTGCGCTGAGCACATGGTAAGTTATTGTTTTTGCAAAACATGGCGTTTATCACTATTAGCCAACCTCGCAAAGCCTGAACCCACTTCTAGGACGTTTTAGTTAATAATACAATAAAGGTCATCACCCAAAAATATTAGTGGGACTGGAATTTTGAAGACTTAAATCGAAATGCATTTGACATCAGTTTCAAAATAGCGGCAACCGTAGAACATTTGCAAAACCGTAAAAGTGAATACCATAGATTTAACATCAGAATATTTTTATAACGTAATATTTTTGGGTGAGGACCTTTATTTTGTTATTAACTAAAACATCCTAGAAGTGGGTTCATGCTCCGCAGGCTCCGCGGGGTTGGCAAATAATAAATTACAAAGTACCCAAACGTACTCTAACCGCTCCCGCTCAAGCGCAAACTCACTGGAACTGCAATGGAAAACAAAAATTTCAAAGTTGAATAACTTGAAAATAACATATCAGCAAGCAGAATGTCATTCATGTAATACATTCTTAAATGAGTTCCTTTAGTGATTCTTTGGAATAAAATTCTTAATTTCTGTGAGCGCATTAAACCCGATATTGACCCTCATTTTTTTCACAGGATATACCTGACATCTTACCCTTCCTATAGCAGCTAAAATCAAAATCACTAGAAAATTTGACATTCTGGGAGTAGTCTTGCCTTAATTTAAAAATTTGTACATTTTTATACGTCAACTTATGTTTTGAGTGGGTTACGTTTTGAAAACAATTAAATTTAAAATAACCAAATTAATATCAAACAACTTGACATCACCGCAGCCTTGATGTAACTGGCGGCATTTGAATTTTTGCCAGTTTTAACCGTTATACATGGCAGACAATTACCGCTATAACTCATTAAATATTCATTTGTAACAAAAAGTGATTATAAAAATTATTATTTTGATCTAATATCCACAATATTAGTATTAAGATTTATGAATAGATTATTGTCATCTCTTCAACGTTTATTCAACTTTTATTAGAACGCATTTTAACCGAAAGACAATAATTAATATACCGCTATAACTTGTTAAATACTCATCTGCCTGAAAACGTGCATAGAAGACAAGTTGTTTGTTTCAATGTAATTACCATGATGCAGGCAACCAAATTTCAAAAATTGATGAGTACGTTCTCCTTAACATTTACCAGAAATAGTGTAAAATCCTGCAGGTTTCTGCTGTCAAGATAAAAATTAGTTATGTTTCATTAATTGATAACTTTCTATGTACAAAGAATATTTATTCAACACATTTATGTCACTTTTCAATTACAAAAAATTATTGAACTACTTTAATTGGATAAATTTATCAAGTATCTTTTAATCCTGAAATTACACCTCAAGTCAAAGACTATCAATACTACCATGATACATCATGTAACAGTAACACTTTAAACTATGTTTTAATTGCAGCTCATTTCATGCACATATCAAATCAAAATTCTTGTTGAATTTACTAAATTATCAGATTTTTGAGAAACCTTCAACCAACATACCTAACTCTAAAAACCCAAAATCTTTATTTAATATTTCCAAATCAATATGCGGCGGAAGATTTCTTTCATTGACTTGATTAAATTGCACACACATAATCAAAATGGCGTTTAATTTTCTAAACACAGTTAACACTTCAATAGAGCAGTGACAGTGGCATGATACTGAACTAGAAAAAAAACAGATGTAATCTCCCATTATTAAATCTTACTTTCTCAGATGAAGATCAAGAAAAAAATTTTCAACTTCAGTTTAATCTACCACAGAATTCCAGTTTCATACAGCAATAACGACGAAGGACGAGTAACTACTGCAGTTTCGATCCTTTTAAATTTTTGAACGTGAAAAACGTGCGACGAAGTCAACGGGAATTCCTTCAAAAAGTTGGAAAAGCTTAGCATAAATTCGCTAGCTATTGTGTTGACAAAAAACGTTAAGCAATTTATTATACATTTCGAACAAAATTATAAGCTAAAATGTTATATTATTATACACAATAGGTTGAAAACGTTTTCGCAAATATCAAAATCGATCAGCTTTTAAGTTGGCGTCAACTTAATTGACTGGATGGGTGACTTTAACGAAAGGAATGTGAAACAGAAAATACACGTATTATTAAGTTAGGCTAGATATACACACAGTTCAATGGGGTCGAATTATAATTTTATCTTTTTAGGTAGGAGCTCAAAACAAGTCGTAATTGGTAACAAAATGCCCTGCCGAGGGACACTCTGAACTCTACGTACAGTTTCTCTGAAATACATTTAAATAGAGCGATTTTCTCACAAAATAAATATGTATGTGTTTCTTAGTTTAGGAGAACAAATGATACTGAAATTCACGTAGGTGCTGTTTTCAAGGACCACTTAGTTTTTTATGTAAATCTCTTCGTGAATACTGAAATTTCAAATTTTATTGTTTTACTTCAAAATTTTTATGTTTTCCTGTTCTTTCATCCCTTCGACTACTTTATTCGATGAATTAATAGGAACTGTTATTTTGCTGATCAAAAAGCATTAAAAGGTTTGATTTTATTGATACCAAAACTTCAATCTCGAGATTTTTATTTTTTGTTGTGGTACTTTTAATTTTTATCACAGAAGTTCTGGATCACAAAATGCAATCATAAATTTACCAAAATTGACGCTAACATTTTGAGACGATACAATTTAACCAGTAGATAAGGTTAAAAATCTTGTTGGTTGGTTTGACAAAAATGTGACTTTCAAACTACACGTAGATGTAGCATGAGCTACATATCATATAAATCTCATTAAGTATTAAATAAATTAATTCCTTGCATAAAAATACATTACTGTAATTTATTATTAATAATTTCCTACTTATAAATACTAATCTTAATGTTTCACGTGATTCACACAAATTATCATCGAACATGGTGTTCTTTTTGCCATGTTAAGAGTTGAGTTGATTGTTGTGGCAACATCGAGCGGCAAGCTCGAAGCGTCACTTGTTCCTTTGCTCTCGTGTTGATAGCATCTAGTCTTCGCACCCTCCGAAGCCTGCAAGACACCAACACAACACCTGGGTCTTAATGACCACACTCCACATTTAATTTCACATTGTGCAAATATATTCCCCAGCTGTCGTCACTTAAAACGACGTACGTTGTGCACAGATTCCCAATTCCGTCGTCAATTAATTCGACGTACCTTGCGCACATATTTTCAAGCCCGTCGTCACTCAATACGACGTAGTGTGCATAGATTCCCTGAATCGCGGGGTTATGCACTTTAACTATAACTACCGTAATCTACGAACTCACTGGCTCACTTGCCATATTGCTGCACTTGACACCACACTTGACACTATCCGCCACCAAGAAGACTGCCGGTCCTGCAACGTCCGCGATACGAAACCTCTGCAATCAAGAGTCTTTCGGCCCCGACTGAGTCTGCAACCAAGCCTCAAGAGAGTGTGCCATCATTTCCTTTTGGCACCCCCCAATACATTCCTTGAGCTGAGTACACCCAGATATTTTATTTCTCCTTTCCCGCGTTAGCTCAAACAAGTCGTAAACGAAAGTGGGTGCTGTGTGGATATTACCTAGTCCGCCTAGCACATCATTTCATAGAAACAACGTGCGACAAAATTAGCGGAACCTCAATGTTGTTTCATCGCATCAAGTAATAACACACTTTCCGAAAAATCTAGATAATTGGAGATCCAGTCTTTAGTTTTATCGCGTTTAGACTAATGCAGTCTAATCTAGGGAGATATACCTCAATATCTTCAAAAAGAGTTGCACAAATGTATGAACTTCACAGCATACCAAAGTGGTATGCAAAGTTTAATTTCAAGAAACGCGATCATGCTACCCCTCTTTTAAGAAAACTCGGCTGAACCCATATACAAAACAGATTTATGATCCGAAAACCTCGACAAGAATTCTCATCTCTGTACTTCTGAGATGCCCAGAAATAAAGTTTATTATTTTTCTGAAAAATTATGAACTTTAAATTCAGAAATTCCTTTCGTCCATCCGGCACTATTTCGCCTCCACATCGGGTGATGCCCTTCATCCAGTAATGCCCCTACATTTGGTTACGCCTCACATTAATTTATGCCCCATGCATCCGGTCCTTCATTCCTATTTAAAGCGTCACAGCAACACTCGCAGCCTACTCAACCGCAGTTCACCCCAGCAACAGCATTCTTATTAGTGTCTTACGCCGAAGATTACCTGGGTTTCACCTAGATTTTAACTCTCGGAACCTCTTGTTCCACCTCCCGGAACCTCTTGTTCCACCTTCCGGAACCTCTTGTTCCGCCTCCCGGAACCTCTTGTTCCACCTCTCGAACCAATACGCTGCACACCAATGAACTCCCAAATAAACGTATGTTGATGCATAAACGCCAATCATTTACCCCAGTGTCAGAATTATTTCAAGTAAGAGAGTGGAGACGAAAACACTGTCGAAATTTCAGCCATTGCTCAGAGCTGAGGTCCTCTGCGGACTTAGTAAGACAATATTTAAAGGCCTTCCGTAGTATAAAGGGTCTTGGGCTGCAGTCCAATTAATCAGCCTGAGATCATTAACGCAAATAATTTACGACTAAGCGGAGCAATGGTGGGGGTTCCTCACATCGGTTGTAGACGTTTTGAAAACTCTAAACGTTCGTCTAAACTTCTTGTTCCGAGTCCCAAGTCCCAACAACGGATTCGGACAAGTTGACGTGGGCGGTCGCTAGCGCCTGCCACGTCAGACAGACATCAGCCGTGACCCCGAACTCTTCAAATGTTTGCGCTCCGGTGGTCGTCGGTGAAAACTCCTCGCTACCTCTGGACCCTAGGGTTCTTGGACAGCCGGCTTTATTGAGAAGAGTTATCCTGAACATTATTTTCGAACAGGTGAGAACCCTTTCTTGATACCATGCTCTGCTTGTCGTATTTATTATCTTTATTTAAATCGTTACCGACCCTAGTCTGGGTTAGGCTATTTATGTGACTTTGTGCCCGTTAAACTCGGGGGTTTGTGTCCACTTAGCCGGGTGGCATCACCTAAATTTTTTCGAAAATAATTACTTCGAAAGCTCTTTAAAATATACTTAAAATTGCATTTTTTTAGCATTTAAAACTTGACCTCAGCGCCATCTAGTAGATGGAAGAGCTTGGCTTGAACTAGACCGTGCTAATCCTGGCATCTATCTGTCTCCTCTTTAAATATTTTTCCTTATCTCTAAAAAAGGAGAAATTTATTGCGTTGAACTTTTCAATTATTAAATTATTATTTTCTTTACGCCTCTGTCCGTGGTAGCGGGGAAGGATGCTGTCTCAGTAGATCTAAGAAGAGTGATCTGTTTGTTGTTAGTAAGAGTTTCCCTCGTTTTCTTGCCTGAGAAACCTTATCTTACAGGGTTCTCTGGCCTTTGTTGAATCTCTTCTAACCTTTGTTAGGTTCACTCTTAAAAATTATAAAAAAGTTTGTTCTTTAAAAATTGTGTATGTGTAAAATTATATAACTAGAAATGTTGTGAAATTGAAAATGTAATTGGTGGGGAAATGTAATATTTTTTGTATTTTCTATTCATTAAGTCGATTTTTCATGTTATTTGAAGGGATGTAACTTGTCCACTCTAGGGTGTAGACGTCATGCAAATTAACTTTCCTTTTTTCCCATAAGCATTGAAATAAAACTTGATTTTGGTAGCAGAAAAAAGTACTGCCTTAGCCTTGAACATTAGGTTGCGTGGTATTAAGTGTAGCATTACCTCTACTAAAAAGAAAACTCTCTCTCCTGACTGTGAGACTGCCTTTCTTGTTGAAGCTATCCTTCAGTTGAACAGTTGATTGCTGCAGATTGATTCCCTCAGTTGATTGCTGCAGTCTTTTACATTGCTGTCCTCTAATATTCCTGTAGATGTAAGTGAGGTTTCAGAGGCAGAACTGGAAAGAAGGGCGGAGTATGAAGTTCAGGTGATTGAGTTAATTGTTAAACTAAAAAATCAAATTTCCAAGTCACAGGCGTTAAACTCTAGTGAAACCGGTGTACCTTCCGTGTTTAAGGTTTCTCCTTCTGATGTTCCTTTGAATATCTTTAGGGCTCCTCAGTTGACACTGAAAAAATTCAGTGACAATGAGGGCTGCCCCTTTAACTTCCTTCACTTTCAAGAGTCTTTCTCTAATGCCCTTCAGGCCTACCCCAACATGAGTGAAAATCAGAAATTCCTTTTTTTTTTAAACCAATTACAAGGGAGAGCTCTCAGTTTGATCGAGGGACTTCCTAATGAAGAATCGAGCTTTCAGTCTGCCTGGACATTACTCAGGCAAGATTTCTTAAATGCAGATAAGTTGATTTCCTTAGCTCTTGATGAGGTCCTCAACTGCCCCAGTGTTCAAAGTCTAGCCGAAATAAATTATTTCCTCTCTAAGGTTAAATTTCTCCTTCTTGAGCTTTCCAAGCTGGGTTTTGATTTCTCTAAAGAGAAGTCGGGAAACCTGCTTTTCTCTGCTGTAATCAAGACTAAACTTCCTGAATTTTTCTTGCTGGAACTCCTTCGGTATTCTAAAGCGAGTTTCTTTTCTTTGGAAATGTTTGAGAATGCTCATTGTAATATAGCGGGAAGTGTAAGTTCTAGTTAGACATACCAAAAGCTGGCAACGTTCGTGAGAGCAACAACCGCAGCCAGTCTCCTATTGGTCGCAGTTCCAACAACAGTACATGTTGGCTGTGAGTGTGTATATAAANCTACTCTTGCTGGCCACATGTCTGGTAATTGAGTATGTAAGTTGTAAGGTATCTAAGAGGTGAGTGAACTATTGATATTGATGAACTATTGCTATTGATGTGCTATTGCCACTGATGTACTACTATGTCTATGTTGATCTAATCTTGGATAAAAGACATAATACTCATGAAGTGCTTTCTCTCCTTGAAGCAAAATCTAAACCTTCTCTTGTATTCCGAAATAAGGAAGTGGTGACCAGAACTGAGGTTAGGGATAAAACGCAACATTCTCCTGTGCCTAGTAAACTGCCTGTTGTTAAGGTATGTCGCTTCTGTAACCAGGCTAACCATGCTTCGTTTTCATGTAAGAAGTTCGACTCACACGAAAAACGAGTGAAGCGGGCTGGTGAGTTAAAATTATGCTCTATACGTCTTAGCAGCAAGCATTTGGCCAGTGCGTGTCCTTCCAAGGTTAAAGGTCTTCCATTTTTGTGTTCTTTGTGTAAGGCTAACACACACGTTAGCCCTCTGTGTCCTAAATTTATTGAAACTGGTGCACTCAAGGTAAACTCTACATGACGGTTAAAGGCACGTCTTAGGATGTGCCCTCTCGTTGCTCTTGCCACCAAATATGGTGGTGTTACTAAACGGATTAACTTTCTTATTGACACTGGAAGTCAAACTTCCCTTGTTGACTTAGATACTGTAAGTTCTACCTATTCTGATGTGGACCTGCAGGAGCAAACTATTAACACTGTAGGTGCTTCTGTTCCTTTAATTGGCAGGCAACTTAGCATTGAACTCGTGCTTCCAGACAGTGAGAAGCATGAGCTTGATGTTTTTGCAATGAAGAATCTAAATCTCCAGATGGGCATAAAAGACATGAAGGCTAGACTAGAAACCTTAAAAACTAAATTACCTACTTCCACTTCATTTCCTGAAGTGATTAATGATAGCATCTAAGTTCAAGGGATTTTGGGTGTTGATGATCTTCAAGCTTTTAAAGTACTTGAGCTTCAGAGTGTGAACAATTGTAAAGTAATGAGAGTTTCCAATGGGTTTCTTCCTTTTGGGGAGTTGAAATGTTACAACTCCTCTTTAACTTCTCTTGTTGCTTCTAAAACTAAGAAGCTAGATAATAATCCTAAAACTTCCGGCAAACGGAATGGTAATGTTAAAGCTGTTAAGCCGTCTCTGTCTCTTGACAACGAGTCTAAGCCGAAAACTAAAAGGAAAGTTGCTAAATGTAAATTGAATGAAAACCGTTTCCGTAGTGTTTTGACTAATTTCTATTAAACCCCTAAAGTATGTGCCTCCTTATTGGACGTTTCTGACAAGTGCGAAGTTCAGACGGGACTTGATCGACTGCTGGATTTAGAGCTTATGGGTATTCCTGCTAAAGAGGAAGAAAATGATAAGGAATTGGAAGATTTTAAAAGTAGCGTTATGTATGAGGAAGGTAGGTATTCGGTCCAGTTACCCTGGAATCGCCAACTTTTGGCTAGAGTACCTAATAACTTTGTTTTGGCAAGATATCTTGCTCGTAAAGTAGTGAATGACAATGCCCAAGAATAGATTGAAAGTGCCTATAATGATGTCTTCCTTGAGCAGCTTGAATTGGGTATTATTGAGCCTATTTCTGTCAAGAGACTAGACATGCGTGCGCACAAATGGATCCCGCATAGGCCTGTAATTCGTACACATGTGGAAACTTCCAAAATCCGACCCGTTTTTAATTGCTCTTTGAAAGTCGGTGGTTTACCCAGTCTGAACGAAGCCTCTTATGTAGGTCCTAATCTTTTGAACAGTTTGTTGGGACTTTTGATCTATTTCCGAGCAAATTCGGCAGTTGTTCTTTCCGATATTTTTAAAGCTTTTTTACAAGTAAAACTTGCTTGTGATTTTGACCGAAATCAATTCAGCTTTATTCTTTATAAAGACAGTAAATTCTTGTATTATCGTTACACTACTCTTTTGTTCGGGTTTGTTGCGTCGCCTTACATTCTTAACTATCTGCTCAAGTTGCACGCTCAAACGATCACAGATTTGACAATTAGAGACGTTATGGCAAACAAGCTGTACGTTGATAATTTAGTGTTCACTACCGAAAGCCCTGAGCTAGCGCTTAGCACATTTCGAATCGCCAATAGTGCATTTGAGGAGAGTGGGCTTCCATTACGCAAATGGAAATCCAATAATTCTTATCTTCTTTCCCAAATTGACCCTGCGTTGTGTAGTGCGGAAGTGCACTCCTGAGTGTTGGGTTACGACTATAACGACTCTACTGATCTTCTTTCTCTGTCTGTGAAAAGGTTGAACTCTTCGTGCAAATCACGAAGAGAAATATTATCTGAAGTAGCTTCGGTTTATGACCCCTTGGGGATTTTTTTGCCATTTTCTGTGC
This sequence comes from Platorchestia sp. MABIK, assembly GCA_014220935.1. Classification (NCBI taxonomy): domain Eukaryota; kingdom Metazoa; phylum Arthropoda; class Malacostraca; order Amphipoda; family Talitridae; genus Platorchestia; species Platorchestia sp. MABIK. Next base: position 110,576 of record JACJUY010002615.1, on the reverse strand, counting down.
GAGGTAAGCTTATTTTGAGAAAACTAACGCCCTTGAGGCTGGGTTGGGATCAGGATGTTCCGGAAGATTTACGTAAGGAATGGCAGAGCTATTGTTTGGAGTTTTCGGAGTTGAAGGACTACGAGTTTCCTAGGATGACTTTGGATGAGACTAAAACTACTCAACTTATTGTATTTGGGATGCTAGTGCTAGCGCCTTTGGTACTTGTATTTATGGCGTCCAAGAGGAACGCAGAGCATTACTTTTCTCTAAAGTTAGAGTTTCGCCTTCTCGCCAGCGAACTCTTCCTTCCCTTGAGCTCTTGGCAGTATTTCTTGCCTATCAGTGTCTTGTATCTATTTTGTGTGATGTGAACTTTCCTTATAAAGTTTCTAATGTAACTATTCTAACTGATTCTCAAGCAACCCTAGCTTGGCTCTTAAGTGGTAAACCTCCGCGCAAGAACATATATGTAAGCAATAGATTAAAAGACATAGAAGCTATGCGTAAGCAACTAGAATGTAAGACTTTGGCAGCCTTCAGCTATGAGTATGTACCCACGATGTTTAACGTAGCAGATATATGCTTACTCGTGGAGTGAAGGTGTCTAAATTTCTAGAGTGTAAACCATTATGGTTAGAAGGTCCATCATGGATAAGAGACAGTAGAGATAGGTGGCCTAAGGGTCACTTAGGATGTATTCCACAGCAGTTTATTTCTGATACGTGTATCGCAGTAAATGTCGCTCCCCCAGGTGAAGCCTCGGTTGTAGCGCTTGAGCGCTTTTCCTCCTACCCCAGACTGTTAGGTGTGGTAGAGAAGGTATTTAGACCTGTTGCAATCTGGAAGCGCACAGATCCGGGAGAGGCTAAAATGCGAGCATTTCTTTATCTCATTTCCTCAATGCAAAGAGCGCATTTCGCCAGCGAGATAGAGGCCTTGAAAACCAAGAATCCTCGTCTGCCTTTGATTGTTAGATCTTTCAACTTATTTCTTGACTCTCATAATTTAATCAGATCTAGCAGCCGCATTATTTTAGCAAAGGAATTGGACTACAATACTAGAAACCCTATTCTGTTGTCTAGTTCTTCTCATCTAGCCCATCTTCTGATTTTGCATACTCATAAATCTCTAAATCATCTGTCTCGCTGCCCGACCGTGCAGCTCAACTTTCCGAATAAACGGACACTAAAGACATAGACTTTCCTGGCACCCTTTATAGGGGTCAGGTAACGCTGTAGGTTATAACAATTTATTAATGACAAGCGTAACAAAGTACAGGAGGCTCACCTGAAGGTTCTTCGAAGAAAATATTCAGGCGAATACATCTCCAGTAAGCCGGCCATCTTGAACACTAGGTACCAGAAGCAGGGGTCGGTAAAGGTCCGAACCCACAGAGCACAAGTGATGCGCCCGCGAAGACGGTCCAATTGAATCTGAGGTGTCAACGTGCCGCGGCCTCCTCTTTAGGTTGCTCGAAACCGTTGCCGTGGCTTCGGACTCGAGCAAGAAGATTAAATGAACGGTTTTAATTAGTTCATTAAGATAAGTCGCCAAGGAAGTGAAGCACCCCCGCCATTGTTCCGCTTTGTCATTAATTGTCAGCGTAATTGCTTTTTTAGGCTTAGTGAATTTAAGTTAAGCCCTTGTCCTTTATTGAGCAAGGTATTGGCTCTCTTGCCTAGGACTTCAGCAACAAGCAATGCCTGGATTTGCGACACATCTAGGTGTTGAATCTACCGTGCGAAAACTAAAGTTGGATGGTTATCTGATACCTCGCTGTAAGCGTATAGTTCACAGCATTCTATCCAAGTGCATAGTTTGCAAGCGGGTGAACGCTAAAGCCTTTTCCTATCCCGACCCGCCTGCGTTGCCAGACAGTCGGACTAATTTTTTAAGACCATTCGCCACCACGGGAATGGACTTTTCAGCTCATTTCTGGGTGTTAGACCCATTTGGTTATAAGCAAAAAGTATATTTATTATTATTTACGTGTTTTCAAACTGGAGCAATTCACATAGAGCTTCTTCCTTCCATGACGTTGGAGGAATTCTGTTTTGCTTTTATTCGCTTTACGAATGAAAAGGGTGTTCCTAACACCGTTTATTCAGACAATGCCAAAACTTTCTCAGCAGCTTCTGACCTTTTGTCAGAAGTGTTAACTTCCTCTTTGTATGAAGAACGCTTCAGAACCGTTAACGTTAAATTTAAAACTATCCCGATCTATAGTCCACAATTTGGTGCGATCTGGGAACGTCTTTTAAAATCTATAAAAGAAAGTCTGTTTAAGCTCTTTGGCCGGAGCACTTATCCTTATTCAACCTTTGTCACTGCAATTTCTGATATCACTCTTAGTCTTAATCGCCGTCCTCTTTCCTACACAGAGACGGGGGACACTATTTTGCCTATTATGCCTATACAGTTCCTTCAACTTTATCCTACTTCTAACTCTCTAATTTTTTCCGATGAAGTCCCTGACTTGGAAACCGAAGACGACGCACGGCGAGAGAGTTTGCTCTCCGCGCTTGAAAGGCGCGACGTCATGGTGGCCAGGTTTAGGGAACTCTGGTACTCTCAATATTTAATCACTATGAGAGGTCCATATCCTCTTAAATCTTTGCCTCTTAACAATAGATTTTTATCCGTAGGTCAGGTTGTCTTATTAAGGCATCCCATAAAACCTAGGCCGTTTTGGACTTTGGTCCGTCTCATCGCGCTGTTACCTAGACGCGATGTTAAGGTCCGAGTTGTTAGAATTAATAAAGCTGATAACTCTGAGTCTGCCGTCAAAATTTCTCTACTTTACCCCCTGGAGTTAACTTCTTCTGATACTGCTTCAGAGGAGGGATGGGAAACCGCAGAAGGGAGCTCCAATGAGGAGTTGAATCCTTATTTCGA
>JACJUY010002615.1:85682-97723 GCA_014220935.1 Platorchestia sp. MABIK | reverse complement strand
TCATGGGATCAAACAATTCATAGATTGCTTATAAATTTTAAGAAATGACTCTATTACCATTAAGTTTTGTGTTCTCAAGTTCTTATATCTTTGTAAGTTGATACATTTTGAATGAAATGCATAGCAGTGTGTAAAAGAAGGAGGAGTAGTTGTTATATCATATGAAAGCTTATCTATGCCAAGAAAAAACCCTAAGTTTTACCATAAACCTTACTGACAAAGTGGAAGAAAGGCAGTAAATTACAAAATTATTTAATCTCAGAAACAAAGTCAGAAAACGCAGTTCATTCTATAAACTTTTGGATAATACATTATTAAAAACTTTAATTACTTATCTATTCAGACTCTTACAGGCTGAACGTTCCTTGCACACGTGACATGTTTGGCCTATAACTTTTTCTGTTTCACTATTATAGTGATCTCAAGGAAAGATTCATACTATTTCTCAGATTTATGATCGTATGTCTTATGGGAACCATTTCCAAAAACTGGAAACTTTTTTTCTATTGGACGTAGATACGTCTATGAAAATTTGCAGATTACTAGATCTCCACATTCGTAACAACTTTTATTAAAGAAGTTTTTTCATTTGGGGCATGGAAAATTAATTTTTCCTTATAATAAAAAACATATAAATATATATATATTTTTCATAATAATTCCGAAATTTACAAAGCTAGAGCAATGCGGATTGTTGCATTTGAAAGTAAAACGTGTGCTCTAAAAATGCATACGCGGATTTTTTTTTATATATTTCATTTCAAATTGATATGAATTTTTTTGAAATAGGTTGGATAAAAGTTATAATTTTAGGGTAAAAAAATCTACGGAAAGTTTTACATGAAGAATTTGGAAAATTCCTTGAATTCATTTTTAGAGCACACATTTCACTTTCAAATGCAACAAACCGCATTGCTCTAGCTTTGGAAACTTCGGAGTTATGAAAAACGTCTTGAAAACTTGCTCGTTTTTAAAAAAGATTTTTAAGATTAAAAATGCTTCTCCCCCTACAGTTTTTAAGCTACAGTAATTATTTTAATATCATTGGGTGCAAAAAAAAACAATAACTTTCCAAAAAAATTAAATAGTTTTTCAAAATTCATTTTTGTTTTAAAGTAATGATGTCATAAATTTGAATTTATTTTTGTTTGTGTTTTTTTTAATTTTTTTAATATAAAATTTAAAATTTGAGAAAAAGCATTTAATTTTTTGGAATGTCCACGTTATTCTGCATCCAATGATACCAAAATCATCACTGTAGCTCAAAAACTGTCAGAGAAGAAGCATTTAGAAAACCCCCCAAAAATGTCGTTTTCTATGATTTCCCATTTTCTTTTCAAGAAAATCGCTTTTTTCATAGAAGGTAAATGATTCTAAATTGCATTTCCTATCAGTGTACCAAATTTTATTGCTCTAGGTTCATAAATGGAAAAAAGGTCCGAAAGGGGGATGCTCTCCCCCTCTCGGGGGGGTGCTAGCTCTGGGATACGTTCCTGATATTACTACAGACATTCAGGGACATATCTCAAACTCTTTTAAAGCAATAAAAAACAATCAGGAAAATCTCATCTTGGATTGAGATGCTCAGAAATGGTTCCCTTAAGCTGGCTTATTATACTGTCATGATTGTCAAATTAGAGTTGATTGTTACCTTCTTTTTCTTCACATCAAATTTTATGGAACTATCACTGGACCAGTGTACAGTGATACCTCGGGTTACAAATTTAGTTTTGAGTGCACCTCGTAACCCAAGAAAAACGAGATCACGAAGTGCAGCGTTGAGACTTGTGCTCAAAAAAAGGGCGCTTGTTAGGGAAATTTTAATTTGAATCCCGAGGTACCACTGTATTTGAATTGGATGCTTTCTAGGATTTTCTCCTCCATCACTTGTATTATTACCTAGCTACAAAAAATTTCTTATCATGGGCCAAACCAAGTATTTTATTGATTTTCTTTTTAGATCTTTCAAATCAATTTTTAAATAATTCCTTAAGAATAGAACACAGTGTAATTGTTGACAATGTTGACTTGAGATATTTGAGTGTAGGTATCTCTTGTAATAAAATAAGATGTAAATACAAATGCTATTCTGGCACAGTTGAAGGACTTAGATGTGAGTCAGAAACTCATGCCAGTTTTGTGGAGCTTGGGATTCTGCACTGCAGCTACATTACATTTTGTGAATTAGCTGGTATACTTAGAAAATTTTTTGGAGCATGTACTGTTAGGAGCACTGAAATGAGAAATGTTCATTCTATTTAATACAACTGGAAACAAAGTATCATTGTTCTGCACCAAATATTGAAAGTATGCTGCACCATATGCAAAAAAGCTCTTGAATATGTTGGTTGGTCAACTTATGGCCTAATTCATGTAAAAGAATTGAAATATATATATATAAACATAAATCACTAAAGGTGAAATCTACTAGCTTATGCTATATTTATTCTTTGTACAAGATTCTAGATGCTACAATTTTTGTTTTTCAGAGCAAAAAGTGATAACTTATATTGCATATTACTATGCTTCATGCAAAGGTAGTTGCTTTTATTCCCTGCAATTTCATTATTCATAGAATTTATTTTCTATGCTACATTGAGAAAGGGACTCAGATTTCTTAGACATTGGTGATTTTTTACTCGCTATTGATGAATTTTTGTCTTCAGGTGGACGGAAGGAGGAAAGTCTTAGAGACTTTAAATAACTGCACTGTATACATGATCTAAATTTGCCTTCTCAGAGGGATACAACTATAGGAATTTTCACTCAAAGAAGATTTGAGGTCCCATGTTAAAGGTTTGGAAAGCCTTTTGTTGAAATAGAATAGGTTATTGTTTCGTTGTTGACAATGTTTTTTTTTGCTAGTTTTTTCTCTGTCAATCTTTTTCACTTTTTATCTCAATTACTAAACTTCTTTCTTGACTTTTTCTATGTGCGAGATATTATGTGTGGAAACATATCTTGTGCATAGATTCTTCATTCCCTAATTTCAACACTAATTGTACCTTCCTCCTCTCAGTGTATTACAAGACTTGTATGAGTACTTTAACTTGATTCATGGAGTGCTGACATTGAGATGAAATGAGACAGAATTCAAGCATGCCCTATGTATTCCCAGAAAAAAGAAATTTGCCAAGAGCTAATTATTTATTTTAGTTTATCCATGTTATCTGTTACGTACCACACTCATTGTCTTGCTTTAAAAACCAGAGTTTTTAAAGAAAGAAAAGACTACTTTGATCATTATTCAACTCTCATCAGTGGGTTACTATGAACTAAGTTACCAGTACATACTTCATTCAATAGAGAGAGACGCTATGAAGACTGCAAAAGGGATATTAGCAGATATATGTAAATGAAGTGGATCAATTGCTGATATTTCTTGCCTGTGCAGGTGCTTGTGCTCAACGCTGGTTGTCCTTGACTCCATCAAGGCTGGCTGCCATGGAGCTGGTCAAGAAAGATGGCATTGCTGTCCTGTATGTGGACCAGCCTGGCAAGGTCAATGTCCTCAATGAAGAGATCATTGATAGTGTAGTGAAGTATCTGGCAGAAATTGAAAACTCTCCTGACATCAAAGCAGCTGTTCTCATCTCCAAGAAGCCAGGCTGCTTCATTGCTGGTGCTGACATTACCATGCTTGATAAAGTCAAAACTGCTGCTGATGGAGCTGCTATTTCTACAGAAGCACAGCAAATCATGGACAGAATAGAGAAATCGCCCAAGCCCATTGTTGCAGCAATCATGGGATCTTGCCTTGGAGGTGGCCTGGAAGTGGCAATGGCATGTCATTATCGGCTTGCAGTGAAGGAGAAGTCTGGCCTTGGCCTGCCTGAGGTAATGCTTGGTCTGCTGCCTGGCAGTGGAGGCACTCAGCGCACCCGCAACCTCGTTGGTCTCCCAGGAGCCCTGGACATGGCCCTCACTGGCAAGACCATCAAAGCTGACAAAGCCAAGAAGATGGGTCTGGTTGACCAGCTTGTTGATCCCATTGGACCTGGGCTCACTGATGGTGAGTCTAGGACTCTGGAATATCTTGAAGAAATTGCTGTTGAAACTGCAAAAAAACTTGCCAGTGGGGATCTCAAAGTTCAAAGAGGGCCTAAGTCAACTATGGATAAGATAATGAAGTCTGCGCTCCAGTACGATTTTGTCAAGAACTACGTCTTCAACAAAGCTAAGGAGCAGGTGATGAAGCAAACTAATGGTGTTTACCCAGCTCCTTTGAAGATCTTGGAAATTATCAGAACAGGCTTAGATAAGGGGATGAAAGAAGGCTTCAAAGCAGAAGCACAAGGCTTTGGTGAACTGCTTCTCACCCCTGAGTCAGCTGGTCTCAGAGGGCTGTTCCATGGACAGACGGAGTGCAAGAAAAACAAATTCGGCAACCCTGCAAGGCCACCCAAGACACTTGGCATCCTTGGTGCAGGCCTCATGGGTGCTGGCATTGCTCAGGTGTCAATTGATAAAGGCTACCGGACGATACTCAAGGACATGACAGACGCTGGGCTAGCTAGAGGCATTGACCAGATTCAAAAAGGCGTTGACACGGCCGTCAAGAGGAAGAAGTACAGCCGTTTCACTGGTGAACTCAACATGAGCAACTTGGAGGCCACTCTCTCTTATGACTGCTTCAAAGATGTCGACATGGTCATTGAAGCTGTGTTTGAGGACATTGACATCAAACACAGAGTTATTAAGGAGGTAGAGAAACACATTCCTGAGCACTGCATTTTTGCATCCAACACTTCGGCTCTTCCCATCACTAAGATTGCTGAGGGCAGCAGCAGGCCCGAGCAGGTGGTCGGCATGCATTACTTCTCACCTGTGGACAAAATGCAGTTGCTTGAGATCATCACAACCGACAAGACGAGCAAGGAGGCTGCTGCTGCAGCTGTTCAAGTAGGGCTGAAGCAAGGTAAAGTGGTCATTGTGGTGAAGGATGGTCCAGGTTTCTACACCACCCGCATCTTGGCACCAATGCTGGCAGAAATCATTCGAGTGCTGCAAGAAGGTGAGGATTTCAAGAAAGTTGACAAGTTATGCAAGAAAGCTGGCTTCCCAGTGGGAGGTGTAACCCTTGCAGATGAAGTCGGACTTGATGTAGGGGCGCACATCGCCTCTTTCTTGGGCAAGGAGTTTGGAGCGCGAGCTGGCGGCGGTGACTTCAGAGTGATGCAGGAGATTGTGGATGCTGGCTACCATGGCAGGAAGTCAGGAAAGGGATTCTTTGTGTACGAAAAAGGCTCCAGTGACAGGCCCATCAATTCCGCTGCTGAAGATATTCTCAAAAAGTATCACCTAGAGCCTCGCGGCTTCCAGAGTGACGAAGATATCATCATGAGATGTCTCTCGCGCTTCATCAACGAGTCTGTCTATTGCCTCCAAGATGGCATCCTTGCTTCGCCTGTAAGTTAATGCTTTGTGGTATGGAAGAATTTACCTGAATAGTCATGATTTTCAGAATTTTTAAAGTGTCCCTTTTTGTAGTTGCTAAATTTATGAGGCGCTTACTGAAATTATGCGGTTATGAGATGGCATCTAAGTAATTTTTCTTACCAATAAAGCTGCTTTTCATTTTTATTTGTACATGAGCTGTACCTTAGATTTTTCGTAATATCGTCTGTCACTTCCATTGTTTTCTTTTTAAAATTGGCGACCTGAAACTCATTTTTGAAGTGACTTCAGTTCTATTATGAGTGCAGTGTTCAAGCATTTATTTATTTGCAATTTTGTGCAGCTGGAAGGAGACGTTGGTGCTGTGTTTGGGCTTGGCTTCCCTCCTTTCAGCGGAGGTCCATTCAGGTGAGTGTACAGAAGTGCGTCCAAACAGCTTATTTAAATATGTACAGTGCATGTTAATTTTGATTATTTTCCCTTTAGGAAGAATGCTGCTGTTGTATCTTTGGGAATTACCGCCCCTAGCGGGGAAATGTAATGTCCTAAGGTGATGGATTGGTAGGCTATCTTTTTGTCGAAATAGTAGTTTCTGTTGTGTTACAGGACATATTTTTTCAGTTTACCGCTTGCCTTTCATCACCACCTACTGGTTTCTTCACCTCTTATCTTGTTTCATAATCTTCCTTCTTATCTTATTGTTTCTGTATGCAGGGATCTTGTGTTGAAACTCTCTTTGGATATCCCCTCAGGGGGATACAAATATTGTGTTTATGGGAATTAGCGCTCCCAGGGGGACTATGTAAGGGCCCGAGCTGAGAGTTAGGTAGGCCTTCTTTTTGTTGAAATAAAATGCTTTCGTTATGTTAAGAACCATCTTTTTTCGGCTCACTGCTGTCCTGTTTTTTCAGCACCTACTACTTTCTTCTTCAACTTTGATCTTGTTTCATGAACTTCTATCTTATCTTACTGTTTCTATGCCCTTTCTGCATAGATTCCGCGTTCCCTCAACTCCACACTAAATGGTGCCTTCTTCCTTCCTCTCTTTGGATCGCCTTTGTTGCGGATAGGGAGGCTTAAACTAACTAATAATCTAATCTCTTTGGGTATAGATTCCGTGCCACCAGATTAAAAGGGACAGAGCTAATCTGGTGCTGCCTTCCGAGGCTTTATTTATGCTCTTTGTTTCTTTGAGATCTGAGACTGATCATGTGCTTAGCGTAAGCAAGCTCGTCTTGTGTTAGAGTGAAACACTCCATGTGAAATGAAAACATATGCAAGTATCAACCCTTGTAACTTTCGGCGCGATATATACTTAGTCTGTAAAAGCTAGCAATTTATCTTTCTTTACTTTTTTTTTACTTAACTCCAAACAAAATGGAGCCTTCATCCTTTCACCATTAAAATATCTTCGTTGGGGTTCGGGATGCTGAAACTAACTTTTAATGTAGTCTCTGTATAATTCTTGTCCAGTCACAGTTTTTGTTTGCCAGGAAGAGAATAAGGGAATGAGTTATATTATTTGCATTAAATAATCTTCTGTCAGTCGAAAAATTCTTACTAATGAATATTACATTCTTCAGTGGGATGAACATTCATAATTTTTATTTTATCTAGAGTTTGATTGTCCATAAAAGGTAACATCGCGTTATTGAGCCCCGTTTTGTGGTGCAGGTACGTTGACAACTACGGTGCCGACAAGCTGGTGGCCAAGATGCAGGAGTATGCTGCCGCGTACGGCTCAGAGTTTGAGCCCTGCAAGTTGCTGGTGGACCAGGCGAAGTCCGGCGCCAAGTTCTACAAGAAGTAGACAAGACATCGAACCGTTGCGACTCGAGAACTTACGACAGGCTTTCTAGATCGTTTTGCGAATGCTCATGTGGAGTTCTGGTTACTGGGTGGGAATTGTGGCGAGTTGCAAACTGCCTTGAATTTGAGGTTTACTTGAATGTTGACTTGACTCAGGAGGTTCAGGTGGCATTTGAATGTTGGAATTTTTTAGGGCGAACACAAGCAAGAAATGTGTAAAACTTGAGTTGTACAATTGACATATGTGTACTGGGGGTGGAGTTACGTGGGAGATTCTTGCGGTTATTTGAACGTTTGCACACTACAAAGTTTAATATCTGGTGTTGAAGAAAGGGACTCAGTTCGTTAGCATTTGTTTCCTCAACGTGATCATAGTGTTTATAGCTCAGTTTGATGTACTGAAGTTGTTGTGTTTGGCTATTTAAACTTTCTCTTGGGAAAAAAAATTATAAATGCAGTTTCATTTTAGCTAAAACGTGTGGGCCATGAAGTGAAACTCATATTTTCGTTAAGATATTTATTTTGTTGCCACTCATGGCGCCTAAATTTGATGTTCTTTAGCACCGCGTTGCAAGTAATGCATCTCTGCCTCGTGTTAAATGTAGAGATTTTTACGTATTTATACATCCTATCTTGCGATTTATTGACATTTTATATATCCGGAATCGAAGTATTTTCTCAGATTTTAAATTTTATTTGTACTGTTGAAAATTTTATGCGAAGCAATCATCACCCTGTTTGATGAAGCCTAATTTAACACTTTCATGGCAATGAATTATTTTATTTTCTCTTGCGTCACTCTGGCTTTGAGCGTCAGTGCCGTTGCAGACATTCGTTTCACTCGTGTGCTATTTCTACTCGTTTTGTACTTTTTTCATCAAACTTGTCGATTTTCTTTTTCTATTCTGTGTAATGGACCTGTCCACAACTGTATCTTTTTTACTTTCCTTTTAATGTATGCAACGTAACCACCAGCTTTTGTTTTCAAGAAGCGTTGTTTGTTGGGATTAGGACGTATGGAGGTCAACTCGATCAATGATAATTTTATTGGGTTAATTTATAAGCGTGTTGCTTCCTTGCAATCGTAGCTACCCGCTCCGCCTCTAAGGATGTGGCATGTCCAATTCTAAGCGCGTTCGCCGCGGTGCCAGCAACGAACGTCGAGGAATTCTCTCTTCTGCAGATTGTCCGTCACTTGCCAAGTCGGTTCACCTGGCGTTGTATTGAAATGAAAAGTCCAACTTCGTGTACACGAGTTCTTCCACTATTTGCTATGCCAGATTTCGAACTTCAATTTTGCTTGCATTCTCTATTTATAATTTTCATTTGCTGAATACCAGTTCTCTGTCTTTTGTTTCTCTAGCAGCAATTATTGAAGGGTTTTCTTCAATTCATAGATCTTTTGAGCCGTTTCAGTCATTTGACTCTAACTTCGGTCTAACTGTATTTCATTGAGAGTTTTGCTAATGTAGTGTAAGACAAAGTGTGCCTTCATCTTTCGGATAGTTTCTTATCTCTTCACTTGTTTTACAAAGAGCCTGGTTTCCGAACGTTAGTGAACTCCATTTTCATTAGTGGTAGGAAGGTAGGCTAATGCGGCGGTTATTGTAAATATTAATTGGGCCATCAGGGAACTGTTGTAAATTCCCCATGTTCTCATCAGAAACGTCAGTATCAAGATTACACACTCGAGTGAAGATGTACAAGTTTTGTGCAGCAGACAATGAATTCAGAAGCGCTCTCCTGCGAGCGGTGTCTCACGTTCGCAGTAGCCAGGAGTGTTCTGACTTGTGTTGGCTCAATGATGCTCATGCAGAAAATCGACGTGATGTTAAGCTTACGCCAGAAGCTCGACAAAGGTGTATGTACAGTAGAATAAACGATCTGTTTAGGCGAGACTAAGAAGAGGGAGAAGTTTCTGTGACATTCGTTTTGTGTTGAGCCCACGCAGACAGTCCAAGCTATCAATGCAATTACCTGTTTAAGATCGTAGTCCTCTTTTGTATGAAAGCTTTCCTGTGGAGCGTTTTGTTTGGACGACCTTGGCATAGAAATATAGCTTATTTTTAAATCAACGTGTTTTTTTCCACTCGTTTACTGGTAAGCGTTTCGCGTGACTGGATGTGAGCTCCAGTGATAATTTCTAGGTGTGGTAAAAAGGGAGAAACTTCCTGCTTTTATAGAACATCATTGTGTAGCAAAGTCAACCGACAATTTTTGCTGCCAACTGTAACGCTACAATGACTCAAATTAGTCGGAAATCTGGCACCTCCGTTTCAGTCTGGTTGTTGAGATTAGGAAAAATGTCGTTTTGGATTAGCCTCTGGCTGGCGAGGCGCGTTATCTTGCTAGAGGTAAACTGTGGGTTGGCTTCATTTGAAAGTCGAGTCGAGGTAGGTGTTTTGAAACGCAATTCACAGCGTCAACGCGGACTAGTGTACCAGCTACATGCAGCTGCTGAGGTGTAACACATTCTGACTCTGTTAAAATTAAAAATCGTTAATTGACAATTGAAATTGTCTTCTTCACGCCGCTTGAACACTACAGTATGTGCGACAAAACCCCGAACGGAGCAATTATTTTCCCGTATCAGTAATTCCTTTTCAATAGGTTTATTTTGATAGAAATTAAATGCTTATGGTATTCTTATGATGCTATTACTCATTCGAAAAAATAAAAACTCGGTTCGTTTTTTTTTGGCACATGCTGTATAGTGCCAAGGAAACGGTGGACACTTGAGATATTCTGGGTACGACTCCACCCTAACATCGAAATGATCATGAGTTTGTTTCGATAAAGACGAGGTACCAGCCTATGCAAAAAAGCACTCAAGAATTTCCTTGAAAGGTTACAGGGGAGTTACAATTGGCGTGCAGTTCGCATTCGTGATACGTGCGGGCACTCATCAACACCCGCTCATCAGACTACTGCGATGAAGCAGCCCGCAGGGAGTGGGAATGACATTCCCTGCCTTGCTTGAAAGGGAAACGATCTTCAGTTCCTTAACGGGGTGAGGATTGCATTCCCATCGGGGCAAGGACGACCCCCCGGGTTCCCAAGTCCACGCACTGGTACCTAAATTAAAGACTTGACCACTCTCTGGAGCTCCCGTTCTTTCTCTGGTCGACGACTGGTGCTTTTTCCATGGTTATTTGCTTTTCGTGTAGAATTGAGAAAATTTTCTGTTTTTGAAAGAGGACAGAATAAATAGTTAATAAGAACGAGCTTGATGGTAAATGCAAGAACGAATAAATGGGCAAGTAGGTTTGACGTTTTCCATGAGCAAGAAAGCAGCAGCATCTCAAGGTGAATCTTCGCTGGAACTCGTAAACGAGAAATATCAATTGCACGAGAAACATCAATTGCACGAGAAACGTAGTCGTTACTTTACAGCGTGTCAGTCTCTTTGAGCAATTGAAAGACAGCGTAGAGGTGCTATACTGAGTTACTCGGAGGAATAAGTTTTAGACATGTTGTTGGTTTAAATTCTCCGACTTCAAAAGTAGACTATAATGATGAGATAAATGGATCGAAAGTATATGAAAATGAACTCTTTCAAATGCGAAAAAGAAGAGAAGCCGTACTTCCCCAATGGAACCTGCAACAGGGATCCTTTGAAGTATTTGTACACGCGGCGCTAGTATTCAAGGAATTTAATTTGATTCAAGAGTATGAATATTTAGGATTTCATCTGAACAAATTTCAATGAATCACCCGTCCGAGCAGAGTTGAGTCTTGAGTACATTTGCTTGTTTTTCAAGTTATTAACTCGGCAATTGAATGGTCTCTCCGCACAAAAGGTTTGCATTACCATTTGTGAGCTATGTCAGAGTGATTGTTCATTAATACTGGCGTTAGTGATGAAACTGTAATTTACCCTCTCGCGCAGCAGGCTCCTCAAGTTACGACGCTAATCCAAATCCCTGAAGTAATCGTTCAGTTTCTTCTGACGCTGCGCTCGTTCATCGAGAGAGGCACAGCAGAAATTAAACGAAAGGACGTAAAGGCCTGTTGACATGATCATTGAGTGCGCGCGTGAGCAGTGAAGAGAAGCGCGAGCCCCGCCCACTTGCTCTCGCTTCAGGCGCATTTACTTGCTCAATGACAGTGCTGACTATGCTCGTCTTATGGCGTTGGCCAGAGCTTGTCAATGTCATTACAGCCATTGAGCAAGTAAATGCGCCTGAAGCGAGAGCAAGTGGGTGGGGCTTGCGCCTCTGCACTGCTCACGCCCGCACTCAATGATCGTGTAACACCTCTTCCTGTAGAAAGTTCTCAATAATGCATGGCTACAATGCTAACCTAGAGGTGATATACCAACGAATCATGTTTGCGAAATCTTACTTGTACCATTCTTTTTTAAGAGATGTTTAAATGCGGGTCCACGATAGGGAATGGTAGAAATACAACACAATTCTTGTATAATCATTCTATTGTTTTTTCCTTAGGGTCGAGCTAATTTACTTGAACGTAAAACGCCCTTGCATTTAAAAAACAAACATGCGTCTCACGAGACCCTTATTAAGAATATTATTCAGCCCTCATATATTCCCGCCCACCATCGCACATCCTAATATCAGCGAATGTGACAGAAGAATATTATCAAGTCTCCGCGTAGCATGTATACCGTGCGGCACAGTGGTGAGGAATATAAGCACGTCCCCGCATCTGGGCGGGTCGAAGGATTACAAGGACAAGAAGAGAGAACTGCAGCGCGTCACAGACTCGAAGACTGGCAGTGAGAAGGCCCGCATTGTTGCGCAGTCTGTGCCCGTGTCGCTGTTTGATCCTGAAGGTGAGATCTGAGCGCCGAGCTGGTAGGCTTTTTTTTAGAC
>JACJUY010002615.1:40875-83191 GCA_014220935.1 Platorchestia sp. MABIK | reverse complement strand
AGCACCTCAAATGTTAGGCGGACTATGACCACTAATATTATGCCTAGTATAACTACTAATTTAGCCTACTACGGCCACCAATATTAGGTCTACTATAACCACCAGTATTAGGTGAACCATAACCTCCAATATTATACCTACTATGTCCACAAGTGGCCTACCATGGCCACTAATGTTAGACCTATACTAGCTAGGCCTAGTACGGCTATGCATGCTAGGCCTACACTAGCTAGGCCTAGTACAGCCACGCATAGTAGGCCTACACTAGCTAGGCATAGTACAGCCACGCATGCTAGGCCTACACTAGCTAGGCCTAGTACAGCCACGCATGCTAGGCCTACACTAGCTAGGCCTAGTACAGCCACGCATGCAAGGCCTACACTAACTAGGCCTAGTACAGCCACGCATGGTAGGCCTACACTAGCTAGGCCTAGTACAGCCACGCATGCTAGGCCTACACTAGCTAGGCCTAGGACAGCCACACATGCTAGGCCTACACTAACTAGGCCTAGTACAGCCACGCATGCTAGGCCTACACTAACTAGGCCTAGTACAGCCACGCATGGTAGGCCTACACCAGCAAGGCCTAGGACAGCCACACATGCTAGGCCTACACTAGCTAGGCCTAGGACAGCCACGCATGGTAGGCCTACACTAGATAGGCCTAGGACAGCCACACATGCTAGGCCTGCACTAACTTGGCCTAGTCCAGCCACGCATGCTAGGCCTACACTAACTAGGCCTAGTACAGCTACGCATGGTAGGCCTACACTAACTAGGCCTAGTACAGCCACGCATGGTAGGCCTACACCAGCTAGGCCTAGGACAGCCACACATGCTAGGCCTACACTAGCTAGGCCTAGTACAGCCACGCATGCTAAGTCTGCACTAGCTAGGCCTAGTACAGCCATGCATGGTAGGCCTACACTAGATAGGCCTAGTACAGCCACGCAGGCTAGGCCTATTACAGCCCCGCATGCTAGGCCTATACTAGCTAGGCCTAGTACAGCCACGCATGGTAGGCCTACACTAGCTAGGCCTAGTACAGCCACGCAGGCTAGGCCTAGTACAGCCACGCATGCTAGGCCTAGTACAGCCACGCATGGTAGGCCTACACTAGCTACGCCTAGTACAGCCACGCATGCTAGGCCTAATACAGCCCCCACTGCCCGACAGGCAGCATGACTGTCACCACCCAAGTAGAGGCGGAGCGACTGGCGCAGAGGCGGGGCCTGCGCCTCATGCGCCACCCGAACAAGGAGGTTGAGAACAAGTTCAAACGCCCCGCCTACAAGCTGGTCACCTCGAAAGAATACTTCGAAGCTTCTGGACAGGACAAGAAAAAGTCATCGGGCTCTTACATCAAAGTAAGAACTGATTGTTTTCGTTTTTGATGGAGTTAACTCACGGCCATGTTCTGATTTGTTGGTTGGAAATTTTTAGTTTGTTGAGAAAGTTTTCGTCATCGGGTAGGGTTGTTGAGCTTGATTGCGGAGGTCTTTTTCAAGGAATGTGTTCAACTGGTGTGGCACAAATTACACCGGATGAATTAATTTTTCATGTTTTCATTCCCTCGTACTTTGATACGATATTCCAATCCCTTTGCTTGAATATCATTGTTTTATCCCTACAGCGTTAATTTTTCTTTGATAAAAATGCTTTGTTTGACCGTTACATCGTTATAATGCTGCCGTCAATTGTGCATTGAAATGACGTTCTTCTAAATTCCCATAATTCTTTCGCGAAGTTGCCATTATTTGATAACCGAATACCGTAATTTATTTGCTAAAACTTCCTTCGACCACCTAATACCGATATGTCATCACTAATATACCGTTGTACGATGGCTAAGCATCTGCTTTGCGCAGGGCGAAACGATATTGGAATTTTCGCACCGCATCTCTGACCACGACCTGCAGGTGAAGATCAAGGGCGCTATGTTGCGCAACTTGAAGAAGTCCAAACAGGTGCGCCTCAACCTCACCGGCACCGACACCTCACAGAATCGACTTGTGAGTATACCCGTGCGAACTTCATCGCCGTATCGGTGACGATATTTCCGGTGATGGTTCATTCGGTTCTGTTGTGCAGGGGGATACATCTATCGGTGCTGACGATTTTTCGGTGATTGTTCATTCGGTCCTATTGTGCAGGGGAATACATCTATCGGTGCTGACGATTTTTCGGTGATTGTTCATTCGGTCCTATTGTGCAGGGGAATACATCTATCGGTGCTGACGATTTTTCGGTGATGGTTCATTCGGTTCTATTCAGCTTCATTGTACAACGCAGGGAGATGCAACTATTGTACCTATAAGAATTAGAGCTCCCAGGGTGAAAATATGAGGTCCCGATGCCGAAAGTTTGGCAGGCCTTCATCTTTTGTTGAAATAAAAAAATTGTTTTGTTAAGGTCCATCTTTTATTTTGATTCACTATTGTCCTGTTTTTCAAACATATTACTTTCTTCTTCAACTTTCATCTTTTCTCACAAATTTTTTTCTAACTTATTGTTTCCATGCGTTGGCGATCTTGTTTAAGAACACACTTTTTTCACAGATTCAGCGTTTCCTTGACCCCTCACTTAATGGTGCCATATCCTTCTTCTCTTTGGAACATCTTTGCCGCAGCTAAGGAGGCTTGAACTAACTTACCTATTCTTATAATCTAAATAATTGTGTAAAATGCCCTCCACTGTAAATTGTCGCATGTTCTCGCAAACTTGCATAATTCATATCATAGAAATTAGAGAAAAAGAACATGAAACACCTATGTTGCTGTCACTTTTTCACTTACAAATGAATAATCTCGCAATTCCCTAATTGACTAATTTTATCTTGGAACAAAATATAGGTGACCTAACATATAGTAGATCACCAATGATTTCATTTTAGCACTTTCATGAGAAACACGTGATGTGCTTAGCTTAAGGTTGGGTGGACTTTCTTTTCGTTGAAATATAATGGATTTTTGGTTTTGGGACAGAACTTTTTTTCGAGTACAATGCTGTCCATTTTTCAACACGGATCTCTTTCTACTTTAACTTTAATCTTGTTTCATGGACTTATTTCGTAACTCACTGTTTCTATGCGAGGAGAATCTTATGTAGGAACACACCTTGTGCATAGATTTCGTATTCCTTTACTCCACATTAAATGGTGACTTCCTCCTTCCTCTCATTAGGACGCCTTGGTTGTGGTTAGGGGAGCTTAAACTAACAATCTAATCTGCTCATCCTTTATGAGGAATATAATCTTTTATTGAGCATAAGTAAACAACAGAATTATGGAAGAAACTTACATTTTTTTAAATTTTTTCCCTAGTGATGTACATAAAGTTCTTATAAATGTTTCCACCCGCTATGTACTCCGTTCTTAGAAAGTTGTGTTTGTTGATAATTTGATAAAGAGAATCTACTCGCATAATTTTTGTAAGTGGCGAGGGCTCGATGTAATTTTAGGTAAATTGTGATGTATGAAATGACGTCTCGCGGCTTTCCTATGATTTATCTGATGGATCAGACCAAGTATTTATTACTGTGTTTATTGTATTCGTGGTGTACCATTTCTTGCCTTTCCTCATATATCTGATTTTCGTGATACCAGCGGTGTAATCAGTTCCCCATTTTACAGCACTTTCAACCTATGACAGCATTTTGCGGGACATAAAAATGTATGTTCCGTTCAGAAGATGTTCTCGAGCGCGACTTCAATAATTTTTTGCTTCGACAATTATTGACGTGGGTATTACGATACACATGTGTGAACATCAACCAAGGATCTCAATGTTGAGATATTTTAAAACCCAATGTTGTACGTTTCATGTATCAACTTTATTGGAAATAAACTGTTTTTCTGTTTTCTTTTCTCTTTCGTTTGACCGTGCGTTCGTTCACAGAACGAACTGCTGTCGATGGTCCAAGACGGCGTGGCGGGAGTTGGAGCCAAAGTGGTGCAAGTACAGAGAAAAGGTCACGACATTAAATGCCTCATCAACCCGCCCAGACCTGAGAAGAAGAAAGATTCGTCCGCAACGGAAGAAGCGACTTCAGATTCTGAAACCTAATGCTTTTATTTTGTTGGTTTCGTGACACATAAATGTTTTGATCCTCGTATAAAAGATCTGATCCGCCGTCTATCAAGAGTTCGTTGTGCGATTTTTTGTTGTTTTTAAATACTTTGGTTATTTTTGTACAGGCGCTTGAAACTGTTATGAATAGTTTGGTGCCTTAAATTCCAACTCAAAAAATTCTTAGAGTGGAAGAATTTTCTTCAAAATTGTTGATGCAAAACGTCTACTCTAATTTATTATAAAGTGCTGTGCGCTCCTTAGGGTGGGCAGCTGAAATCCCCTACTGGGTTTTAGCTGCCCTGTGCTTTCGGATTGTTCATGGCGCTGTGGATGATCTTTTGAAGAACAGCAGGGACTCTCATATGATGACTACAGCAATGGTGTGGGTGGCAATTGGAAGGGTTTTGTGATGGCTGTTGCTGTGTTTTTGTGATTGTAATTATGACAAGCATTGAACAACGATTATATAGTATGTTTTTTCTGAAGTGATGCTCAGTTTGTATTTTTGAACTGAGACCTACGGCACGACATAGTGCGAATTACTGAAGCGCTGGCAAATCTATGTTAATACTACCACTTCACTCCTGAGAAAAATGTATGTTCAAGGTGAAATTTTTCACTGCTCTGCAAATCCGTATCGCAGTCCGAAACGTTGATTTTCTAATAAGTTGTGCTTTGCTGTGTAGAATTAATTTTCTTGTGTTAACCTTACATTTTGTAAAGACTTGTAAATATTTTACAGAAACTTAATGTGACGCCATCACACGTGCGTAGATATACATTAACCAGTCGATCGGTGTGTTTAGAGAACATGCGAAAGAGCGCAACACAGAACGCGCTGAGATGCGTCGAGCAGAAACGCAGATGCCTTTAATGAGGCTGAAAAGCTGCGTTCTGACATGTAATATAGATTTTAAAAATTAGTTTAAAAGTAAGGTGTATATTAAGTTATGTACATACGTTCGCAATTTGTGCATGTTGGTGAGAAATGTAATTTTTACTGTGAGCTATGTTTGATGCCTCGAATTGTTATAGATAATGCCTCATATGCTGCTGCTTCAGAATTATATGTATCGTTTTGTGGTGCTTCATCAAAAAAATAGATCACGAATTAAAACTTTCTTGTTGGCTCCAGATCAAGGTATGAATGTGACATATTTTTATTCTGTAATCCTGTACATTTTTTGCATTACACTGTAAAGTTCATTCACTCATCCTACAGTGGGCTTTATTGACCAGAAAATTATCATTATCTGTACTACACCACACCGTATTTTCATGGGAAATATGGACCTTTCAAAAGAACCTGTTGGCTTTCGATGTCCGGTGAATTCCATCTCGGTCGGAGATTTTCTCTTCATCTCATTTACGTTTGTTTTCTACTCTAAGAGTTCCGTTTTTTGAGCACGTGTTAACTGAGCAAAGGTAAGATTAGTTAATGATCGTTATGATGTGTTGCGGGGCAATTTGTTATTCCACGTAATCAATTGTACGCTGTTGTGTATGTTAAATTAGAGTGACAAACAGATCAGGGTGTTGTTGCTAAGTGCGTTTCATGAACTTCTTTCTTAGCTTACTGTTTCTATGCACCTTGTGCATAGATTCCACGTTCCCTTGACTCCATACGGAATGGTGCCCTCCTCTTTCCTCTCTTTGAACATCTTTGTCGTGGTAAAGGGAGGCTAAAACTTTATTATAATCAATCATAATAAATTTGTTGCTAAGTGCACCGTGGCTATTGACCAGTGACAGCTCAGCAAAACGATGTCTGCGTCAGCGACGTGCTCCAATCAGCTAAGAGCTTCTTCAAGAGTCAACTTTAGATTATGCAGAATAAGTTTTTGTCAATTATTCACTTTGTTTCCTGTTCATATTTCTGTTTGCGTGTGCGACATTCGTATCAGAATAAGAAGCTTTCGTCTCAGGTAAATTTGTTGTCTGTTAACCCAGCTTTTTTCGTTGTGTTCCATGCTATTTTCATCGAATCGTTGGCAGCTACTAAGGAAATGAAGTACGTAGTACTGGAAAATTTAAGGAATTCACAAGACTTCCTTGCGTAGAGTCTGAGATGCCACTGTGGCTTCTACCTGCTGGTTGCTACGTTTTCTTGGTATCGCAACCCCTCAGGAGGATACAACTATTGTACATGTGGGAATTAGCGCTCCTAGGGGGAAAATGTAAGGTCCCGAGCTGGAGTTAGGTAGGCGTTTTTCATGTCGAGGTAAAGTACGTTTTTGTTTTGTTAAGAACGATCTTTTTTTTTCTATTCACTGCTGTTCTATTTTTAAGCACCTGCTACTTTCTTCTTCGACTTTTATCTTGTTTCATAAATTTATTTCTGAACTCATTGTTTCAATGTACCTTGTGTATAGATTCAACATTCCCTCAAGTCCGTACTAAATGGTGCCTTTCTCCTTCCCTCTTTGGAACGCCTTTGTTGCTGTTGGAGAGGCTTAAACTAACATCCAATCGAATTTTTGTGGCACAAGGGGATATGTATCGCCTTTAGATGTGTAAGACTCTGGTTCGACTCCAGTCCTATACTCGTGGTATTTTCAAGAGACTGCAGCTCCTCTGATGATTGAACCAAACGCAGAATTTGAGTCAAGGATTATAACGAGAACTCTCCTACTCATTTATCCACTCACTTCCCTTTGGTTAGAACGCTGAAAAACTAACATTTTAACATGATTGTAATAATGGAGCCATAAATGAAGCGTTTTTAACTATTTTAGCCTAGTTTTAGTTAAAAACGCTTAAGTTAGCCTAGATGTTTTGAAATGTAAGGTAGTTGTACATCTCACGTGATCGTGCAATCCCCATACACGAGTGTCTTTATTTTTTTGTTCCTTGTTTTCATTTCACCTTTTCGTCGAATTGAGATTTTGTCTCGTTGTACGAGCGTAGCGAGCTTTGCTAATCGATACGCTGAGATATTAGTGCTACTTGAACTTCACTGAGTTTCTGAGAGATATTTCCCTTGATCAGAGGTTAAACTTTGGGTGAATAAATTATTCGATGATTCTAATGAGTTTAATTTGTAGTGAAATATTTTAGTTGCTTATACCGAAAACGGTGGTTGTTTCATGCTGTCGCCTCTACCTCACGCAACACAAAGGGGTGTTTATATCAAAAGCAATTGCATTGCTGTCGGAATGTCACGGGTTCGATTATAATTTATGTTCGTGTCCAGGCTTCTGAAGGTGATCACCCGACATGGATCTGACGAATAGAGTTTTTTCTTTCGCGTGAATAGGAAGTCTTGGTGGGTGTTTACTATACATATTACGATAAAAATTCAAGTCCATATTAGATGATGCCTTTCTCTCTTTGGAACGCCTTTGTTGCGGTTAGGGAGGTTATTGAATCTATAACAAAGCGTAGATGACTGTGGAACAGGGAATGTGCTGCTAGGCAGCACAGGTCAGGTTTGACTACGCAAACCTAGCGGAGAAACTGCGTTCGGCCTCACGCCTAAGCTATGGTGGACCAGGTCACCACATCGCTTTATTTAGTCACAATCTTTCTGATCGTCGTGCTTGCTTTCTAAAGGAAGAGCACGCACGTAGTGGACAAATCATAGAATCTCGCGTTATGTTTAATCGCAGAATTAAAGACCACTGCGCACGTGATTGAGAAATTTAATTCATTATTTTAGTCGACTTCTGAGGGCGACAAGCCAAATAGCACATTCTCAGTTGCGTTTCTTGCAGCTGAGACAGTTTACATCAGCAAAATAGTGATTCTAATCGGGGAATCAGAATCATTGAGAAATATAACTCCCTGACACAACTGTACTCTCCGTTTTATAATTGCTTCGCGCAACTTAGAAGTGTGACCGAGTGTTGTGCTGGCAACCTCACGAAATGGTGGACTCGCACTTGAAAAGACGCAAATTTTACTCCATTCTTATTTTTTTAAGGAACGCTTTCTTGCGTATCTTTTTTTCCTCTGAGGGCATTGGATAGGAAACAGGCGTAATGCTGTTAGGTTTCTCTATCCAATGCCAATAAGAGTGGCGCCCCCAAAGAAGCGCCAAATTTTACGGTTGTTAGTTAAATCATGTTAAATTAATAGCAGGAATTCAAAATTCAAATCCTCACGAAAGTCACTCGGGTGCACATTTAGCGTTTGAAATCTGATTATAATAGAGTATGACCGAAGCTGAGCTCTATTCAGAGCGTCGGATACATTTTTCAACCAATGCCGTTCTCAGTGATCAGACCAATAAGTGCACGAATAATATGCCGACTTCTAAAAACGCAGTAACCGGAGTTCCTTGGGCCCAGGTGTGCACCCTCTACTCATTTCAATATTCCCTGCCTGAACTTTGTACTTTGTACTGGCTTGGTGCGTGCCGTGTTGTGTGCTTGTGAGCCACACCTCTTGTACAGATCGCTACCTGCCTGGAGGCAGCCAACTGAGTAAGTGGTGTTCAGTTGGTTGCCTGCCTGGAGGTAGTCAACTGAACAAGTGCTGTTCAGTCGGTACCTGTCTGGAGGTAGTCAACTGAACAAGTTGTAAGTGGTGTTCAGCCAGCCGCCTGCCTGGAGGTAGCCAACTGAACAACTGCTGTTCAGTTGGCTACCTGCCTGGAGGTAGTCAACTGAACAAGTGCTGTTCAGTTGGCCGCCTGCCTGGAGATAGTCAACTGAACAAGTGCTGTTCAGTTGGCTACCTGCCTGGAGGTAGTCAACTGAACAGGTGGTGTTCAGCCAGCCGCCTGCCTGGAGGTAGTCAACTGAACAAGTGCTTTTCAGTTGGCTACCTGCCTGGAGGTAGTCAGCTGAACAAGTGCTGTTCAGTTGGCTACCTGCCTGGAGGTAGTCGACTGAACAAGTGCTGTTCAGTTGGCTACCTGCCTGGAGGTAGTCAACTGAACAAGTGCTGTTCAGTTGGCTACCTGCCTGGAGGTAGTCGACTGACAAGTGGTGTTCAGCCAGCCGCGTGCCTGGAGGTAGTCAACTGAACAAGTGCTGTTCAGTTGGCTACCTGCCTGGAGGTAGTCAACTGAACAAGTGGTGTTCAGCCAGCCGCCTGCCTGAAGGTAGTCAACTGAACAAGTGCTGTTCAGTTGGCTACCTGCCTGGAGGTAGTCGACTGAACAAGTGGTGTTCAGCCAGCGGCCTGCCTGGAGGTAGTCAACTGAACAAGTGCTGTTCAGTTGGCTACCTGCCTGGAGGTGGTCGACTGAACAAGTGGTGTTCAGCCAGCCGCCTGCCTGGAGGTAGTCAACTGAGCAAGTGCTGTTCAGCCAGCCGCCTGCCTGGAGGTAGTCAACTGAACAAGTGCTGTTCAGTTGGCTACCTGCCTGGAGGTAGTCGACTGAACAAGTGGTGTTCAGCCAGCCGCCTGCCTGGAGTTAGTCAACTGAACAAGTGCTGTTCAGCCAGCCGCCTGCCTGGAGGTAGTCAACTGATCAAGTGCTGTTCAGTTGGCTACCTGCCTGGAGGTAGTCAACTGAACAAGTGGTGTTCAGTTGGCTACCTGCCTGGAGGTAGTCGACTGAACAAGTGGTGTTCAGCCAGCCGCCTGCCTGGAGGTAGTCAACTGAACAAGTGCTGTTCAGCCAGCCGCCTGCCCGGAGGTAGTCAACTGAACAAGTGCTGTTCAGTTGGCTACCTGTCTGGAGGTAGTCAACTGAACAAGTGCTGTTCAGTTGGCTACCTGCCTGGAGGTAGTCAACTGAACAAGTGGTGTTCAGTTGGCTGCCTGTCTGGAGGTAGTCGACTGAACAAGTGGTGTTCAGCCAGCCGCCTGCCTGGAGGTAGTCAGCTGAACAAGTGCTGTTCAGTTGGCTACCTGCCTGGAGGTAGTCAACTGAACAAGTGGTGTTCAGTTGGCTACCTGCCTGGAGGTAGTCTACTGAACAAGTGGTGTTCAGCCAGCCGCCTGCCTGGAGGTAGTCAACTGAACAAGTGCTGTTCAGTTGGCTACCTGCCTGGAGGTAGTCAACTGAACAAGTGGTGTTCAGTTGGCTACCT
This sequence comes from Platorchestia sp. MABIK, assembly GCA_014220935.1. Classification (NCBI taxonomy): domain Eukaryota; kingdom Metazoa; phylum Arthropoda; class Malacostraca; order Amphipoda; family Talitridae; genus Platorchestia; species Platorchestia sp. MABIK. Next base: position 73,137 of record JACJUY010002615.1, on the reverse strand, counting down.
GCCTGGAGGTAGTCAACTGAACAAGTGGTGTTCAGTTGGCTACCTGCCTGGAGGTGGTCAACTGAACAAGTGGTGTTCAGTTGGCTACCTGCCTGGAGGTAGTCAACTGAACAAGTGGTGTTCAGTTGGCTGCCTGCCTGGAGGTGGTCAACTGAACAAGTGCTGTTCAGTTGGCTACCTGCCTGGAGTTAGTCAACTGAACAAGTGGTGTTCAGTTGGCTACCTGCCTGGAGGTAGTCAACTTAACAAGTGCTGTTCAGTTGGCTACCTGCCTGGAGGTAGTCAACTGAACAAGTGGTGTTCAGTTGGCTACCTGCCTGGAGGTAGTCAACTGAACAAGTGGTGTTCAGTTGGCTGCCTGCTTGGAGGTAGTCAACTGAACAAGTGGTGTTCAGTTGGCTGCCTGCCTGGAGGAGGTCAACTGAACAAGTGCTGTTCAGTTGGCTACCTGCCTGGAGGTAGTCAACTGAACAAGTGGTCTTCAGTTGGCTACCTGCCTGGAGGTAGTCAACTGAACAAGTGGTGTTCAGTTGGCTACCTGCCTGGAGGTGGTCAACTGAACAAGTGCTGTTCAGTTGGCTACCTGCCTGGAGGTAGTCAACTGAACAAGTGGTGTTCAGTTGGCTGCCTGCCTGGAGGTGGTCAACTGAACAAGTGCTGTTCAGTTGGCTACCTGCCTGGAGGTAGTCAACTGAACAAGTGGTGTTCAGTTGGCCACCTGCCTGGAGGTAGTCAACTGAACAAGTGCTGTTCNCGTGGTCTCGTACCATGGCATCGATGGCCCAGAATAGGTAAGCCCAGAAAACAGATTGGCTAAATCAATAATAAAGTCATCCTTATCTGGTCCTCTGGCCAAGAACTTTGAGAATATTTTGTTTCCAGCTGTCATGTTTCGTTATTGATACTGATTCAAATTTAATTTGGATTTTTAATTCAGGTTAATATCGCGCAATTTCACAGCAGAGCGATTTATAGAGCAACAGTAACCGATATAGTGCAATCTTTGTGATCCTGTATGATTTGTTTCGTAAAGAATAGAAGCGTGTGCTGGACGGAAGATCCTTGAATGAAGGAGTCAAAAGTGTGGCCTTTTCTATAATAAAGTTCAGTTACTCTCGGAGAATTTTTTCTCCTTCATTATTTAGTGCAAGAGGAAACGCTGTTTGGTACCTCACCAATAGATAGGCCTTTGGGACCTCTGTCTTTCGTGTCTACTTTGCTTCGTTTAGTATTCCTGCCTTCTTTGCTCTCTCTTTTTATTTTTCTTCCCTTCCTTCCTAACTTGCTGTTTCTTTGTGTGGGGTATTTTGTGCGGGAACACTTCGTGTGCATGGATTTCCCGTTTTCTACAGCTCCTGCTGTAAATTCCTTTCTCTTCGCTCTCTTGAGATCGCCTATCTTGTGCTTAGGGAGTAATAATAATAGTAATAGTACTAATATAATGATACTAATGATTTTTTGAGCTCCAATGGCTTGGGAAGTAATCATGCTAGGCACGCATACCCTTGCTAATCAATACCATCAGTATAGGATAAACAGCATTGAGATATCGGCTCATCAGCAACGTTTATTCCACTGTACGTTCTTGTTGCAAAATGATTTGAGAGCCTGGTGCGAGAGAACCTTCATGTTTGTGACTCCCGGGAATCTTTCGCGCCAACATTATTTAGGCATGAAATTACATAAATTTGTTGCGCGGAAAATTATGTTCGAGTTAGTTGCTAGGTACTTTTTGATATGTGAACACGAAAAGCTTGGTGCTCATTTTTTCGAGCAGTTGTCTTTTGGCACACACACGAAACCATTAATTTCTACTCGTTATGCTTTCGACTCTATGAACGGCTACCGCAGAAGCCTAATAGCTTATGTGTCCATGTAAGTAGAGACTGTATTCCTCGGCTGTCTACATCGATGTGTCTACAGGTGTCTCTTTTTTCCCCCTCATTTATTATCTTTTCCAAACTTAAAAGTAGACTTGACTTACCGAATTCATTTAAATGCTTTTCTCTCGATATTTTGTTGAACGTAGATTATGATACGTATTATGATAATGCTTACCAGCCAAAGATATTGATGTTAATACATTATTGAAAAACCCATGTTGTGCTTGTTATGTATCTACTCCATTGAAAATAACCATCTATTTTCAAATTCTCAAATTTTCAACCGGCTCTTACTCTTGGTAGAGATCTTAATGATAAACATTTAGGGGTAAACGAAACTTCAAAAAAAAAAAAGGTCACTCTCGTATGACACGTTATTTCGAAGCACGAGAAGAAATNAAAAAAAAGGTTACTCTCGTATGACACGTTATTTCGAAGCACGAGAAGAAATGTATTTAAATAACTAAGTTGAGGACCGAAACTTCTATTGATTACTTCAACTTTTTTCCTCAGTTTCGTCCAACAAATGATTACTGAAAAAATAAGGAAACTGGGATTTTTAGCGAACTGAGGAGAAAACTTCTCCAGTTGCCCTGTGTTATATTACCTCATTGATGCTTGGACTGCCTCCTGGCAATCAGAAATGACTGCATTTTTAAGCTTTAGTTATAATTCATTCGAGATTACCTATATGCTGATTTTGTATGAACAATACGAAAACGCATCTTTTTTCCTCGCGTTTCCTTCATTTCCGTACTCGGATAACATCAGAAAGAATTTCAGTCAACGAGTATATGGATAAATCGTAGTAATAAAAGTGCTCTCACAAGATGGTGTTGAGGTATCCTGTTCACTGAGTGGGGGTAGAGACTGGCACACCAGGCGAGCAAGTTGCAAAGTATATTCTTTATTTATGGAATGTATTATAAGAGTCGCCTTATCAATACTATATAATAAAACTCCAGGAGCCTCCTTAAATTTTTATAAATAAATTAACTTGGATATTTTTGTGCGCAATTTCTCCTATGTTATTTCATGGGAATCTCAATAACCACATTAAATTAGTTGGTCCGTCTCATTTTTACGTTCTTAAAGGATGCTTAATGACCGTATCTGAGATACGAGTTTCACCAGTGCACAAGTACAAGAAAGTTCAATCGCGGGTACTATTGGGATTGATATATTGGTTTGTCATCCACATCTGCAAGATTTGTCTAAAGAAAATATCGAATCCCGTCATCTTTGAAGAATGGTGTACACTAGTGATTAATAATCTTACCTAATTCGACCCTTGGTGTATTTATTTTTATAATAAAAAAAGCGTGAGAACATTTTTATCGCAGGCACCATTAAGATGAATTCATTTTTTTGTCATCGATATCTGGAAAATTTATTCAAGGAAGATATTGAATTCCGACATTAATGACGGGCGGTGTACACTGGTAATCCTAATAATCAACGAACGGAGTTTACTCTAAATTCGTGATATCGATTTCGGGCTCTACAAAACTAAATTCTGCTCTGGTCTTACCAATCCCTCTTTTTATCGATGTATCAGAGCGTAGTTTTTCTTGGATCTATTCCAGTATAAATTTTAAGCTCTGAAGATGAACCTGTTGCCTGCATCGTGGATACTTAACTACCGTAGTTTTGGGATTATAGTCGTGGTGGAATTGAAATGGAGTAGTTGAATTCTTCTTTGCTCTAGCTTGTTCGAACTGAACTCGAGGCATAAGTCACAAAGGCGTTGTAGAATATGCCAATAAAATACAGAATCATCTAAAATAGTTCGTTCGGGTTTTGGAGGATGTTATACTAAATATTGATTAATTTCACATGCCGTTTACTGATGCATATGAGAAACCTGAAAACGCACTCTTACAATATAACAGTAATTATTCATGTTTTCGTTCCATGTAGGAATTTCAAGAATGTGTGTGTGCCACCCTGTATCATTTCAATAATTCGTGGTGATTACAACGCAGTTTGATAACGATTTAAGAATACGGTAGACTAACATAACGCAATCAAAATACGTTCTGACACTCATTTCCTGCAGAGGTAAATTCAACAGTGCCCTTGACAAGCTCTGAAGACTCCTGATAAAACCGATTGTGGAGTACTTATCTCATGCCCTAGATGCTTCCTTATTGATGCGCCTATAGTAGGTATGAACGTGTCACTTATTACTGTGACACTGTGACCTAATATCACCGTATTGGATCCCGCTGCGATAGCTGCGTAATTCACTTGTTCCATTTACTGCAGTCCTTGCTACAGGGTCGCGCAGGAGGAACTGACCCTCTTACTTCGCAAATAAAACAAAAACATTGCATGCTAAGATGTTAAAACTTGTTATGAGATGTACCCCGAAAAATTCAAGGAAGACTATGGCATGCTCTCGCTTCGTGGGACTGAGTGGTTCTGTGCTTAGTCCTTACTTTTTTGAATATGTTGTTACAACTGAAATTGTTGCTGGAGAAAGAAATCAAACTATAAAAGAATTTCTTATCAGAGCTTTAGAAATAGGATTTACACAATATATAGTTCTAACAGGATAAAGCCACAACTCATACAACATGAGAAACGGTTACTTTGTTAGGAGGGTGTTTTCCAAATCACTTGATTTCACGATTTGGTGATGTCTCTTGCCCCCCTTGATCTCAAGATTTGTCTCCAAGCGTTTTTCTCCTGTAGAGCTATGTCAAGTCATGAGTTGATAGGACAAAACCAACAAATTTACATGAACAAAGAGATTACATTGTAATGAAATAATTCAACTCCTGTCTCATGTACTGACGAGCTTTATGGAGAAGACAAAGAAAAAAGCCCCAAGCTGTAAAAAAGGCCGAGGTCATCATTTAGAGGACATTGTAATCGAAGTTCATTCTCCATAAAACAGGAAAATGTTTTCATTTCGAATATAACAATTTCAAAATTCTGGCGTTCATAGTTAATGTTTCATTAGCTAGTTAATACGGTCATGAATGTGATTTTCTATCCTTTTTTTTGTTTTCAACTTCAGTGAACAAAATTTTGGCTTACATATATAAAAATAATGTGAAATTCATTTAAATCATATGATATAATTTTGGGTATGCTCTCGCTGAGCTGCTCCATCGCAATTGTGTCGCTTTTAGCTCCCAATGCAAAGGATTACTCCGATTACTTCGTTTCCATGTTAAAATTGAGAAAAAGTACTGTTTTCCTCTTTTATACTAATAAATTCGGATTTGATTTGACACCCATACATTTAAAACTATGTACCTAGAAGANGACACTCGACTTCAAGAAAATTTATGCACGTGAAGTCCATCAGAATAATCCTATTTGTACAGTATTCGATCGATTTTCAGTGAAGCAAGTATTATAAACAATAGCCACTTCCATATTTGAACGAAAATGAACCCTCCAGGCTTCCCCCATGTACCCACCCAGCCAATATACTCAAGGATTGACACCAAGAAGCTAGTTCATAGAGCTCCCCTCGGTCTCACGTTGCGAGTTCTGAACTATTCAAGCAAGAACTTGGATAATTAATGTGAACGGTCGGCTGTCGTGAGTAGCCGAGCAGAAGACCACAGTGCTTACCGTCGCTTCTGCGCGACGGCAACAACAGAGAAATCGCGCAGCTCCACATGCCCCACCTCCGATCACGCTGGCGCTACCCGGACTGCTGTCGCGGTCTCCGGCATCACAATAGAGAGAAAAAAGCGTTTATTTAAAAAAAGTTGATGCATGAAATGAATTAAAATTTATAACGCATTGGATTTCAAAAATTTCTTGGTATTAATAGTTGTATTCCTTTATTGGTTCACAAACCATGCGAGGTGTACAATAGCCGTATCAGGGTTTAATAGACCAGTTCATCCTCTAAAACCAAGGAGTAGCGAAGACAAACTGAAACTCCTTCATGGGCTTGCTTTAACAGGCTTTCAGAGCGCTGATGCGGTACAAGAATTTAAATGCCAACTATAATCAATGTCGATAGTCTTGAACGACCTCTATTTTGCAGACTCAGCGTTGCTCTAAACGTACTGTCAGAGTTCCGACATATTATCCGAACTGTCGTCTGCTTGACTTATTTGCACAAGTGTTTAAGTAATTGTTTTTAAAATAATTTCGTTACGAAATGTTTTATTTTAGGCTGCTGTTTCAAAATCATCTACAGTTTTAAAATTGATTACTCTAAAATTGTGTTCGGTTGATTATATAGCAATTGTATTCTTTCGAAACTTCATCACATTAATTAAGGGAAAATAATATCTTCTAACTTGTGCATTCACTATGACAGGGCTTTAGTTTTCGTTACTGGTAAAAACATTTTTTTGGAAAAATAATATTTAATAATATGATATGAACGTTACGAATCTTGTTTTAGAGAATTCCTTGCTATATATGCAAACGCTCTTCAACGCGTGATTTTGTAGTATGAAATCAAACTATCATGAGGAAGGCACTTCACTTTTGAATAAACATGAATTGTAGAAATCTACCAGCTTCGGGACGATATATGTTTTCAAGCTTCAAATATTACGCAAGTAAGATGCTGAACGGCTAGCCGAAAGTATCGATACATCAGCTACCGGTGTACATACCGGTCTAAATCATCCAACTTGTATAATATGACTTACTACCGGACGAAAAATGTCATGAATCGAAGGAATACTAATCGAGAGATCAGAAAAATGCGTAAAATGTCTTAACGTGTGAGAATAGGAAACGTGGAATTATTCGTGAAATAAATTGAAGTAGTTTTATTGATCGCAGTGAGCAGGTAATGAAAAAATTTGTATCTTTCTGTTAAACTAAATAGAAGTATGTAAGGTGCCCAAAAACGGCTAGCCGGTTATGTCTTGCCATAAGTTATTCAGGACTGAAATTCCTGAACAAAAAAGTATTGTGTTATTTGCTGAAACTATATGAATGATTAATCGTTAAAAAGTATTGAAAACGGAAACACTTGCAACTGAATTGTCAATTTTTTCCCGAGTCGAAATTTCATTTTCGTTGAGTATATTTAGCCAAACAATGAAAACGATATTGTTTCAGAATTTTGCAATTCAGTAAAGCTTGAGTTTATAGGCTTGTTGAGAAACACACTTTAAATACATGCATGAAAGAGAATGAAGAACAGCAAAGAAGAAAACAAAAAGAAACACGTTCTATAAAATGTGAGACCAAATTTCACTTTGAAAAATGTATTATTAAATAAGCCTCTAATGTAGATATACCAAGAAAAGCAGCATTATGATCATACCAACGAATAAGCCACTAAAAGAGCAAAGAAGAAGATCTTAATCTTGATAATTTTTCTGTAACTACTTAAGTCTGTTAAATTACAAGTACAGGTGACAAAACATGGTGTAATGAAGCAATTTTTGCTAATAAAATGAGAATCATCACAGTACTCTATAGATTTGTCCACGATTTCTTACGCATGATCTTATGTTATAATCAGAAGTGGGATTCATGGCAAGTTATGTTTAAATACAGTTGATTTTATTCCCGAATCGTTACGAGTGTTGTAATATTTTTGAATTGTCATGCAATCAGAAATTAGTTGAGTAATTTTCTTCTTATAAATCTGTAAAAAGTCGCGTGGCGGATTATTGGGTTCGATGCTCGAGCGTATATATTAAATCTTATAATCAAACCCGCCTGATCTTCGATTGAATATTACATCATAATTAAGATATACCTAGCATTATAGGTTATATATTAGAAGAGCTTATTACTCACTTTCAATGTTTTTCATGAAGAATTACAATTCTTTCTAAAATGTTTGTTGGCAAATCGATTTGATAGTCGCAAAACCTGATGATCTATATCATACATGACATTATTATTTAATCACACTAACTCAACCTAATTAAATAATTTTAATTCTTATTTCATCCAAGAAAATCAATAATTTTTTTTTCGTTTCATTCTGATACAAGTCGTGCTGCTTTTCAGCTGAGAACAAGACCAACTTGGCCTCAAAGGTTGGCGGCCATGACAGTCTGCTGAGTCTCGCCCTCGATGTGAAAGCAATGGTGGACTCAATGATTATCATTTCAAAGAATATATAGCACTCATCTTTCCTATTTTCTATTAGTTATAGTTCAAAATGACGTCAAATCTTTTATTAGGCTGTAGAGAATTTGTCGTCGGAGCGAAATATCGTATCGTAAGGAAAATCGGAAGTGGCAGTTTTGGCGATATTTACCTGGGAATAAACATAACAAATGGAGAGGTAAATTTCTTTGTTCTTACCTGTTGACCTGTTTTTGTGTGTTTGATCGACTTTATTTTAATTTCTTGACTTGTGAGTTTGAACATTGAACTAATATTTGGAATGTTAGTTCAGTGTTGAGTCGTTATTTGGACAACGTTTATCGAAGCGTAGTTATTATAAGGAATAATATTTTGTGGAGCAGTTAGCCCGTAAAAATATATGGTTTGCGAACGCTGGTAGTGTCTCATGCCTTTGTTGTTGCATTGCAAGGATTTTCATTGTGATAATTAACTGCTCGAATAAGTTACCTACCTATTTTTTGATGTTCTTTGTCCTGTTAGTTGCTGTAGAGTATTTGAACAGTTAATTACCATGAGTCAGCAGAGTCATATATTCAGGAACTTAACTTCCTTTTCCACATGTTTTAGTGGCAAATAAATAGTATTGTGAGTTGCCATAAATTTTGTTGTATCAAATGACTGAGGGTAAAATCAGACTACTTCATCATGTCCTGACTATGTGAGAATTTTACTATACTGTTATTTCCTAGAATTATATCTAGATAAAACTCAATTTGAAATATTTAGTTGACAGTTTGTTGAATTTGATGTTTTATTCGATTAATTTTGGTCTACCCATGTTGAAATTGTATCCTGAATTTTAGATAGATTATTGCTTAGATGATGGAAAAAATTATTCTGATTGGTAAATATTATTGGTAATATTTCGAAGTTTGTGTTTTTCTTTGACTGAGGTATCAGCTGTTTCAACTTGGTATAATAATTTTAACCTTATACAACTTTTGAAATTTACACCAATTTTTATTTCAATATAAAATCTACTCTTTGAAAATAAATTTGATTTAAGAAATAACCAGTTGATGTATGTATTGAAGGTTTCTTGGTATGCTTGTTACCCAATGTTGTACAGTTGGTGCTCAGTCTAAATATGCAAGTCTCATTGAAGTTATGTGATTTGATAAATTTTCATGCAATATTGGTACTTATTTTGGACTTGAACAGCTATTTCATGAAATTATGTTTAATTCCATTATATACATAAGCAGTTTAGCATTCTATTTTATTGTCTGATATATTCCTTAGTATTAAAATATTTTGTCTCGTTCTCATAAGAAAAATTTGAGTGTAAATATTATTAGACAGAATGACTAGGATCATATATTATATTCATGCATTGACCATTTTAAAATGAATTCCAAACTGTGAGTCTGAAAAAATGGAAATCCTTGATATGATAATGAACTAATATTTTTGGATTAAATACAGTAATGTTAATTACTAACATTGTATTGAATACAGATTGAAATTGGTTAAGTTGTTATTTAATCTTAAATTTCATGTTGAGTAAAACTATGATTGCAATTTTTATTCTTCAATATCGGCCTTGAAAGAAATGGTCAGTAAACTTTGAAACTGAATTGAAGTTATTGCTATTGTTACGCAACAAAATCCTTTTCATTGAAGAGGTTCTTGTCTGTATATAGAAGAAATAGTTAAACTGTATTCAGACATAGCTTGTGCAATTATTTTTCTAGAATGCAACTATTGCCCTTGGGCAATAGTTGAATAGTTGAACTGGGGTTATTGGTTTTGATTAGCTTAAACAGTTTAATTTCCTAAATTTACAAGGAGCGAGTTCTGTAAGCCATCTTTTTATTGAAGTAGAATAGTTGTCTCTTAAATATCATATTTTTTCACCACTGTCCTGTTTTTCTAGCATCTATGATTTTTTTTTCAACTTTCATCATGTTTCATTAACTTCAATGCTAACATATTGTTTTTATGCATAAGGGATATTGTGTGTGATTGCACTTTGTGCATAGCTTCAAATTCCTTCAACTTCATGCTTAAAGTCCCTTTGTTTATCATCTTTGGATCCCCATTGTTTTAGTTAGCGAGGCCTAAACTAATAATTACATCTTATCTAATTAGTCAACAGTAAAGTAGTATCCAGCCTTGAAAATTCCACAGAAGTAATAATTTAGGTATGTTTGGTAGAATTTTTCACATTTGCATTGAATTGCCAATGAATCTTAAAACGTGTATCATTATAGATTCCAATGCTGCACTCCCTAAATTAATATGGATGATTTTTGTTACGTTAATATAATTTTGACTAATGAATCTCTGAAAAACTTTTTGAGTAGGTGTCTTACAAGTGACCAATATTTTGTGAATGATTTTTTTTTTGTACTGCCAAAGTCAATAATGCTAATTTGTCAGTGCCTTAAATTAATTGAACTATGTTAGATGAACAGTATTTAAAAAATCAGTAACATTTATAAATCTGGCTTTCATGCTCAAAAGCCCATTTGCTTTAAATGTACATGTAGCTTATGCAATTAAATTTGATGGTTAAGATATCTGCTTGCAAGTTATTTTCACAATGGCTGTTTTTATGTGTAATTCCTTTGCTGCTGATTATTAAAGATTTGATAGTGGTCCACAAAATGATTTGAAAATAATTTTTCTTGAACATGAATGTATTTTATCAATTTGGTCTCCCATCAAATTCAACATAAAAAATTTCATGTCTGTGACCTCTTCTAGGTACCAATGCTGTTAGCCTTGTTGCATATCTAGAGTAGGTTCAAGTGATTAAGCAAGAATTATAAGAGGTTTAATTCCTCAGCTCAGGTTCTGTCTACAATCAATTGATCTGTTTGACTCTTGAGGCTCTGTCTATGATCAATTGAGCTGTTGCAAATTTGGAATAAAATGTAAAGTTCAGGTGTTTTGTGAAGCAACAAAGTTCTTCTTTACTGAATTTGAATATAGTTTAATAATTATTAAACTTGGTAACTACTCACAATTACATGCTCTTATGTTTTACCTACTGCTCCCATATGAAGGGCATTGTTGTTCCGGTAAACTCCATTACAAAACACACCATTCTTTGCTAGAAGAAATGTGTTCATTATGATGTATGCTGTAATGAGGTGTCTTAATTTAAATTTTGATTAAGTATCCAAACAAGATCATTCAATGTATAATTTTTATTTTGTTCATGTGGTATAATTTTGTCAATTTGATGCAACATTTCTTTGTGTTTTACATTTCTTGTGTATAAATAGCATTTACAGATTACTTGGAAAAATATAGGTTCTGAAAACACATAATTTTAGAAAAGTCAAACGTTTTACCATGATTTTTTACAAGTTTTATTGCATATGCTGTTGGTTGCACTCCTCAGGAGTGTAAAATTGGCAATAGGTAATTAGGTTTGTCTATCATATGCTATGAGAACTTGTGCACCTAGGGAAATGCTGTTAACTAACCTCAGCTGTAGATGGTGTTTTTTGACTTCTGTCTTTCAAGCCCACTCTTCAGTTTTATGCCTTCTTGGCTATCTATTCTTTATCCTTTGTCCATCTTTCTTCCTAATATGCGGTTTTTGTACTCAATGTGTTCAGTCTGTCAACACCTTATGCATAAATTCCCAATTCCTATAATCCATACAAAATAGTTTTTACTCTTCTTCAGATATTTTTTGTGGCTAGGAATTCATTAATTAATGTTTTAATCAAAATATTTTATGGAGGTTGGCTATTACTTGAATTTAAAATATTTCCTTCTTAGGTACTAGGAATGTTGACACAAAGTTTGGCAGCTGCATTTTTGTGCTATTTTTTTGCAAAAATGCCTAGCAGACAGAAAAAGTATAGTATATATTCAAAGAGATAGTTTGATCAAGCACAGTTATTTAGGACTAATAATGTAGAACATTTTTTGTCAAATTAAGTTCAATGGGAGCATGACATGCATAAAGCAGCCTTAGGAAATATCATTTGAAATCTTCAATGTATTGGGATACTTCACAACTGAAATGATTGAAAGTGTCATGTTTTGCATGCCTTATGCCATCAACTTTATTTTTGTACCTTACAAAAGATATGGGAGCAATACATGTAATAAAACCCATTGCTACAGTCTCCTAAGTTTAACACCCCAAGTTAGACACCCAGAGCTTTGGGGCAGTTTGGCCCCATGCAAAAACTCCAACAAAACAATCATGCACAGGCCTCTGCACCTCACAAGTCAGAAAAGTGTGAGGTTGGCTATCACAATGTCAACAAGCAATCCAACAAAACTGCAGAACCCAAACATCAGACTTACTTGAACTTTACCCCAGCAAAATAAGCTAGCTTCCTCATGAAGGTGCCCAAGGAATTAGGAAACTGAACATTCTCAGGCATGGCATTTTACTGTCTCTTGTATCTTGATAAAGAAGACCTGCAACCAGCCTTGGTACCAAAGAATGGACAAACCACCTTTAAATGGTGAAATTGTTTATATTTTTTTAATGCTTCAGTGAAAGGTTCACATTTAATGAGTTTAATTTAGGAGAAATTATGGTAATATTTCATTCAAAACCCCCAAAATTTGGTCATTATAGGGTTATAGTTGTCAAAACTGAATTTCTTTTACTGTCATCTCATTTGAGCATTGAAAACTGATATACTGATTCCCCTGAAACTGAAGCAGTTCTCATTGCAGTTTTTGAAGTGTTGGGTGCTCTGTATGCTTGTGCTGGGCAGTTCTTCACAAAATACGATGAATGGACTTGTGAATCCTATTTAGAAATTCTCATGAATTCTGTGTATGGAGATTGTATTTCTGTTTTATTTCAAAAGCTCCTTTTGAAAAGTATTTGGAGGTAATACTTTTAAATTTTAGTTAGTAGCATGTTTTGTAAATTCTTGTAGGACATTCCTCACAGGTGGATCCAAGTATTGTCTCTACGGGAATTATTGCTCTCAAGAAGGAAGATTTAAGGTCATGAACTGATAGTAGAGTAAGACTTCTTTCTCTTTGATTTTGTTCTGAACTTTTTTGTGTTCACTGCTGTCCTATTTCTCATTGCTAATTTCTTCTTTGTCAACTATAATCATACTCCATAAACTTCTTTCAATTGTGCAGCATTTGATCATGCATCTTATGTGTAGATTCCCCATTTCCTTGATTCCATACTATACAGTGGTGGTCTTCCTCTCCAGGAGGAAGACCTGAATCTTCTTTAAATCTTCAACACTTTTGTTGAAGCTATAGAGCTTAAACTAACCTAAAAAAATCAAATCTCATTGAGGATTGTGTTTAGAATTTGTATTTACAGATAGTGTGTATAGATACCATTTTGCTTGGATTCTATTTGGATCAATTTTTGTACTGCAGATCTTTATTAATTGTTCCAGGGATGTAGTATTAACTTTGCTTTGCTGTTTACCCTATGTTTTGAATGAATAACTTGTTCTCTTCTGGTTTTTTATCTTGATCATAATATTTTTCAAGGACTGACTGGTATTGTTTATGTATTGCCTTAAATCAAAGACTCTATTCTGAGAAGCTCAATTACTTAAAATATCTGTATTGATTTTCTCATGAACTCTTAACTTGTTGCTGACACATTGCAAAGGTTAATCGGTAACTTACATGTGCAGGAAGTTGCAATCAAACTGGAGCAGATGAAAGCTCGTCATCCGCAGCTGCTGTACGAGAGCAAAGTCTACAAAATTCTGCAGGGAGGTGTGGGCATACCTCATATAAGGTATGTGGCTGCACAGGTAGTGTCTTGTAATTTGTTCTGGGTTTAGCTCTCAGCATTCCCTTTGGTAGTCAAATTCATATTGCAATGTGGGCTTATACTTGTCTTTTGCTCTACTGTTGCTCCTATAGAACCAGGCTACAAGTGTTTATTGTGTCACTCATTTGGAGGCACAAATGAAGATAAATATTACTAGTTTGAAAATGCTTCATCTTTTTGTTTCTGCTTTTAATTATTGTAGCTACCATCAGCCTGAGTGTATCAAGTATCAGCACTGTGCTGTGAGGGGCATCAGTAATATGCCATTTGATGATCACTGTAACAAACATCAATAGATATGATGCAACTGCTTCTAACTAGTTAGATGGTGTGGTCTTCAAAGCAACTGCTATTCTGTTACACTCCTAGAGAATACAACTATTGTATCCATGGGAATTAGCACTGCCAGGGGGAAATGTGTAAGGTCCTGAGCTAGAGACTAGATGGGCCTTCTCGAAATTAAATAGGCTTGTCTGTTTTGTTGTAGAGGATCTTTTTTTGGTTAGCTGCTGTTCTGTTTTTCAGCACCTAATCCTTTCTTCTTCAACTTTTATTATGTTTTTTGAGCTTCTTTCTCAAGTTGCTGAATCTATGCACCTTATGAATAGATTCTGCATTCCCTCAAGTCCATTCTAAATGGTGCCTTCCTCCTTCCTCTGTTTGGAATGCCTTTATAGTGGTTAGGGAGGCTTAAACTAACATCTAATCTAACTAACATCAAAGTGTAAGTTTTCCACCAGTTTTGGATGTTATGTTGGTTTTCTTGTTGGAAGGTACAATTAATAGCCTGGGATTTTCTTCAGTTCTAAGCCTCTTAAGTGGGACACAACTATCCTGTCTATTGTAATAAGCACTTCCAGGGGGAAGATGCAAAGTCCAGAGCTGAAGGTTATGAAGCTCTTTTATTGAAATAGAAAAGTTATTCATTTATGTTTTGCTTTAGACTATCCTATTCTTTGGTTCAGTGCTGATATTTTTTCAGCATCTTTTTTCTTCAACTGTTCTGTTGTTTGATGAACATTTTTCAGTTATGCTGCTTTTATTGAATCCTGTGTAGGAACGCATTTCGTGCAATTTCTTGCTCCCCTGATTCCATGTTGAATTGTCTTTCTATTTCCTTCAGAACACATTTTATGTGTTAGAGGAGGTTTGAATAAACATACAATTTATTAATTTGACTTCCAGGTTGTAATTTTGCTTTGTAGATGTGACCTATGATGTGATGGTCGAAATTTTGTATAAGTTTGTAATTTAGAGCAGCCCAGTAAGCATTAACATCTGTTTGTAATGAATTACCTTGACTTGAACTGTTCATTTTGTGTCAAGTTATGCTCTAATTGAAAATTAACCCTGACAATAATAAATCTTATAGTGTGTAGTTCTTCACACAAACACTCATTGTGAGAATTCTTCACTTTAAGATGTAGATTAATGAAGGCAATTTCATTGGCAGATGGTTTGGCCAGGAGCAATCTTACAACATCCTAGTGATGGACTTGCTTGGGCCGTCTTTGGAAGATCTCTTCAATTTCTGCAGTCGGCGCTTTACGATGAAGACCGTGCTCATGCTCGCAGACCAGATGATAGCTCGTGTTGAGTTCATCCACACGAAGAACTTCATCCATAGAGACATCAAACCTGGTAATTTAGAGCTCTTTCCTTGCAGCCAGTGTGCTGCACGAGCTGTTTGTGGACTCAGGTGATGAGGGAATTACTGTTCCCATGTCCTTGAGTCATGCTACTAACATCATCCATTGCAGCTGATGATGATTGGAGTTGGCATTGATGTATTTCTTTTTTTTTTTAGAAAAAGTTTTTTATCGCGTTTCCGATTTTGAGATGGTTCCTATTTTTTCATTACATTACTGATACTTGCTTCTCAGGTGTGTAGAACCTGAATCACATCACAGTTTTCAGTTTTTACATTATGCCCTGCAATGACCACTGCGAGCAATTGCTATTGTAGAGTGAAACTCATGAAATGACCAGGAAAACCTACTGTTGTGAGTAGGTAATACCAAAACCAGGAAATGCTTTCTTTTATTCATGATTGTTGTAAGGGTCACAAAATGCTTGTGTTTATGCAGAATTTATGGCAATTCTTTGTCATCCAGTGATTTTTTCTTTTGTTTTATTTGGTGCAATGATCTAGTTGGAGAATCCTGGTGATGCAAAATTTACACATCTTTCGTTTTCTTCATTAACTTTTACAATTCTTCAGTGTTGAGCATTACGATTTAGAATTCAAAATAATGCTTGGTGCATACTTGGCAGACAATTTCTTGATGGGGACTGGTCGCCACTGCAACAAGCTGTTCCTCATAGACTTTGGCCTGGCGAAGAAGTACCGGGACAACAGGAGCCGCACACACATCCCTTACAGGGAGGACAAGAACCTCACTGGCACTGCTAGATACGCTTCCATCAATGCACATCTTGGCATCGAGCAGAGGTGGGTGTTCTTGTGGTGCTGTGTTGTAATTTTGAGTACTCTGTTCTTGGCAGTGTTGTGATTCTGGGTAGTGTGTCTTGTTCAGCTGTGCTGATGGCAGTGTTGTAATTCCGACTAGTGTGCTCATGGCAGTGTTGTGATTCTGGGTAGTGTGTTCTTGGCAGTGTTGTGATTCTGGGTAGTGTGTCTTGCTCAGTTGTGCTGATGGCAGTGTTGTAATTCTGACTAGTGTGTTCTTGGCAGTGTTGTGATTCTGGGTAGTGTGTCTTGCTCAGCTGTGCTGATGGCAGTGTTGTAATTCTGACTAGTGTGCTCTTGGCAGTGTTGTGATTCTGGGTAGTGTGTCTTGTTCAGCTGTGCTGATGACAGTGTTGTAATTCTGACTAGTGTGTTCTTGGCAGTGTTGTGATTCGGGGTAGTGTGTTCTTGGCAGTGTTATGATTCTGGGTAGTGTGTCTTGTTCAGTTGTGCTGATGGCAGTGTTGTAATTCTGACTAGTGTGTTCTTGGCAGTGTTTTGATTCGGGGTAGTGTGTTCTTGGCAGTGTTATGATTCTGGGTAGTGTGTTCTTGGCAGTGTTGTGATTCTGGGTAGTGTGTCTTGTTCAGCTGTGCTGATGGCAGTGTTGTAATTCTGACTAGTGTGTTCTTGGTAGTGTTGTGATTCTGACTAGTGTGTTCTTGGCAATGTTGTGATTCTGGGTAGTGTGTTCTTGGCAGTGTTGTGATTCTGGGTAGTGTGTTCTTGCTGTGTTAGTGGCAGTGGTTAAACTGAAGTTCAGTATTCAACTCGTATTTAAAGTCGATTGTTGTAAGCAATTCTGAAAATAACCAACATTAAGTGGATCATGCCTTCATTTAGCTGTAATTAAGTATTTATGAAAATTGAATTTGTGAATACTGATAGGTCAACAGGATTATGAAAATCCTCTTCACGGGCACTGGTGTTGCGAGTTGCGGTCAAAGTGTTCATATAGCGATGATGTGTATTTGTTCTACCTACTAAGATCTCCATTTGTCTTCTTAGTGTTACATTCCATTTTCTTGAGTTATTTGCAAGATCATAATGGGGTCATTCGTACCAATGTGGCTCAACAAAGTTGTCATTTGTGACGTAGTGTGTGCACGTTCCGTGGATTACCGTCACAGGATTACAGTTGGGAAAGGTTTCTGTGTTGTGTCGTGGTTTCTCCTTGAATGAAAGATGAAGAGACAGATTCTCCTTTCATGGAATTCCGTTAAATATTAAGGTCTAAATCTGTCGCTTTTTGAGTCTTGCAGTTGTCATGAAGCCATCATTAGGGCTGCAATTTACAACCTGTTGCCTGTGAATGAATTGAAATACTCTGTCTACAATGAAAGACGTACACACTTCTACGATTCCTGCCTACATAAATTTCCTAACAAATATTTACTCAAGTGTCTCTAATTTCATGAGAAAATGGTTACGACTGTGTCTTGAGTTTTTACATTTGCAGCAAGTGTGTTCGGAGGCAAGATGTAGGCACAGGATGGGAAGATTAAAGTTTTGCTTTCTTTTCAAGATTTTTCTTTTCAAGATCAAGACACACACTTTGAAACGTTAATTGTAAGCAAATCTCTCTGCCATTGTTCAAATCAAAATGAGTTCTGTCAAGACTACTACCTATAGTTTGAGAAGCTATCGCACAGGTTTGCGTTTCGGGTGATTAGGTCTGAGCCGTTTTGAGGCATCGTTTGGACGTTGCCTATGAACGATGTTAAACTCACTTTCGAGTGTTGAACAAACACCTTCCATCATCGTATCCAAATAATATAATTCTACAACGGGCTAATCCTATGCTAGGATAATTCTGTACACAATTTATATGGATACCAAGAACTATTTGATGCATCGACAATTTAATCCTGCAACAATTTAATCTTCCTGCAATTTAATCCAACATAAAATTCTATGATCCTTTAGATCGGTTATTTCAAGAAGGAACCGATCTAAAGAGAAGTAACCGGCATAGGAGAGGCAATAGTTTAAGCTTAAATATCTACGTTTATCTCGGGAGACTGGCGCTCTCAGAGGTGTACTGGTAGGTTACCTCAGCTGTAGATAGGCGTTAGGGACTTCTATCTATCGTGCCCACTTTGTTCTTTCAGTTTTCATGCCTTTATGCTCCCTCGGTTTTCTAACTTTATTTCCTTCCTAACTTGCAGTTTCTATGCCTACGGTATCCTCTGTGGAAGGGAACACATCTTACTCATAGATTCTCCATTTTCTTTTGTCCATGCTAAACAGTCTCTTCTCTTTGCTCTCTTGAGATTGCCTTTGTTGTGGCAACGAACTCTTGAACTGATTTGATGAAATAATATTTAATCACTTCTCTCTGTGCAGTCGCCGAGATGACATCGAGTCCCTAGGATACGTGCTGATGTATTTTAATCGCGGCAGCCTGCCTTGGCAAGGCCTTAAAGCAGCTACAAAGAAACAGAAGTACGAAAAAATCAGTGAGAAAAAGATGTCCACTCCTGTTGAGACTCTTTGTAAGGTGAGCATGTACTGCTGTTTGTGTGCTTTAAATTGTGAATAGCAACCCTATCGCACTAGCCATGCATGTTTTGTTGTCTTTCTACTAATGTATTAGAAATGATGTAACGGTCCCCTGCGTTCCTTTGTCTGAAGCAGGAAACTCAGTCCAACCTTGAGAATTTCCAGTCAGGTGATGCGTGTCACTTCAAATGTTTATTTCAAGATACTCAGATGTTATTTTAGAACTTCGGAGGGGGAGGTGTGCTGGAGGGGAATTTCCCATAGCTTATCTTGAGGGTCTTTTGACTCAGTTTGAGAAAATGTTGAATATCTGTAGTACGCTAAGGGAGTGTCTGTCCGCGTCATTGGGCCTTGGAAACTGGCGCTCCTCAATGGCTGCTCTAGCCACCTACCGGAAGATCAGCCACACTTGTTGCTGGTGTGGGCTTAGACTTGCAGTTCTCGTTTTTCATTTTTTACTTCTGTCTCCTTGGTGGAGGCTGACGTACCGTGCAACCCACGCGAGTTTCACAAGTTATTCATTTCTGTTTCACCTTTTCATGTCATCGTTTGGCTCGAGGCTTTTTTGGCAGTGTAGCAGGCTGTGTCGCCAGTGACAAATTTAGCGACCTCAAGGAGCCATTCGAATTTGAACTTCTGAGGTTCTCCGTGGCAATCTGATAGCTGAGCAGACATATAGATTAAACTTAGAATAAAAATGTTATAAATTATGTTGTTAATTAAACTGTTAGAAGAAGTTTGTCATTCATTTTTGGGAGACTCTACATGACGTTATAAATTGTGATTATGATTTACGTTGTAAACTGTCTTGGTGAGTGATTTTTAATTTCTGTTGACATTTTAATATGCCTTGAATGAACGACCCAATATAACGGTGTTGTAACATGTCCCTTGCTGGATCACATAATAGCAGGTCCGTTGTTACGGAAATGGGGACATCAACAAAATCTTCAAAATAAGAATTTGAAGCTTCATGTGTTGTAGAAGTAAATAAGGTAATTTACCAGAAATTGAAAAAATTCAATGGTGTTTTTAGGCCTGAATCAAATGAAATTGAAGGAACACCTTGGCTTCGTAATTGAAATCGAAATATTTGCATTAATTGGCAACAAATTTTTTAGTTGGTTTGAATTTAAGAGCTCGGAAGTTGAAACTCATGGCAGCGATGTAAACTACAATTACAACGCTTCTCTGTTAAATTGAATTGAATTCAAGAGTAAAGTTTCTCTTAACTCGGTAGATCCCATTCGTGATTCCTGTCCCTTCCGATAAAAAGCATCTACTTTTTTTTCTTGCAGGCTTGTCTACCCAGCAATGAGTACAGCTCTACTCAAATTCAAAGTTTTTATCCAAACTTGAGTTCACTAAATATCCAAATGCAGTTAAACAATAATTGCAAGTCGAGTCAAACCTTAACACCAATATTCCTTGTACTCCTGCTCCCCTGTTACTCCTTGTATTTGGCTTGATGGCAAATTCAGTTTTCTCGATGTTTTACTGCGTTTGCAGGGCTTTCCGGCCGAGTTTGCAATGTATCTCAACTACTGCCGCGGGCTGCGCTTTGACGAGCCGCCGGACTACATGTACTTGCGCCAGCTCTTCCGCATCCTGTTCCGCACCCTGCACCACCAATACGACTACACCTTCGACTGGACCATGCTCAAGCAGAAGGCGAGCACCACCCTCCAAATTAGCGCGGCCACTGCAGCCACTGCGGTGTTGCCTCAGGCCCCTCCTCATACACAACAGGCCTCAGGTAAAGCCTCATTAATATCTCTTTCTCTTCCTGTCGTTTGGGAATTGAATTTGAGTGAATTTTGAGTAGAGTTTTGGGTGAACTCTGTGCATGTGTTTGAGAATTTTCTCGTATTATGTGCATTGAAATCGATGTGGCTTCATGTTTAATGATAGTTGGTTTTGAATTCAACGTTAAGCAGTAGCTTATATTCATTCCAAAGGGGTCTTTAATACGTCATAGGACTTGGGGTGTGATGTTTTGATATGCTGGCCATCTACCCACTCGTGGCTATGAGCCTATTTGTAGAAATGCATTTGAATTTCTTAAGAACTACGCCGGAATAGTTTCGAACTATCTTCATCTAATAAAACTGATTAGTATGTTATACTAGTCGGTTGTTGATAGTCTATTTTTGAAGTGAAGTTGACGATCAGCCATCACATTTTAACAGCTGTGTTCTTTTGCTCCATAGTCGTATCGTGTTTGGCGTGGTCCAGAGTTATCCATAGTATTTTAAGTGCTAATTTGTAGATGTTTGCAGTGACTCAATTGGTGTAATATTACGTAGATAGAGAAACGTTGCTTCTCAATGTGAACATAAGTTAGTAAATTTCTAGCTTCTTCCATTAAGTTCCACATGTACAAGTGTGTACCTAACATTCAGCCATTTGATCCGCGATTGTTTGCACAAATATTTCCATCTTAGATGTTCTACGAGGGATTTCCTTGAACGTTTTTAGAGTTTACGATTATTTTTTACAGCTTTTGTTAGAGGTGCAAGGCGCTGAGATCTGCTTATCAGCTATGGTGAGGTTGCAAACATGATAAGAGATTTCAGTGTTAGTTCTAATTTTGTTCATCTGTGGAGAGCGCGAAATCTGATTGGATAGGATTAATTTTTAGTACTCGTAGCTTTACGTCCTTATTCTCAATGCCTGGGTGGCCCGCCATGTAACTGCTTGTCGTGATTTCCTAATGGAATGCCATCTTTGCATTGGATGTTGTGCAGGGCTGACCACCAGCATTGCCATTGGAGTTCTTGTTTGAGACTTCCGTAGCTGCGAGTAATTTTTTTTGCTCACACTGTCTTATGTGACAAAATTACGCCCTTAGTTTAAGAGCATTTGGTCGCGAGCCAGAATTGGGCATGCAGTAAATGTGCACACAGTGTGCGTGGTGTTGGTATAGCCTCATTGAAGTTTAAAGAAAATATCGCGCATCTTCTGGACCTCAAGATACGGACACGAACTTGACACAGCTGTGTTGCTTTTAACTCGAAGCATGGTCGCAATCGTCTCTTTAAAATTGATTAGAGCTCTGTACAATAATTGCGCTTTTTAATTTTAAGAAATGTCTGACCGAAGATCAACGTCAGAAAATCTGTGATGTGAAAAAAAGACCATTGACGTTATGTTAGCGACAACGTCGGTCTAAATGTAGTTACTATGCGTGCGACAGTAGTCAAAGGAATTGCACTGTCCTACCGTTTGAATGTTACTACGCTTGATTGATTTGGTTAATGCCGATTTGCGTCACCGACACTTGAAATGATGGCGTGTAAAACTATGCAACCATTTCCATAATACATATAGTTGCAAGCACTGTCAGAATTTTGAACTAGCCCTCGAGCACAAACGCTTTGAAAAACAAGATCCAAATTATTTGATTTCCTCTATCCGTTACGTGGAGTAGTCTGTTCATGTTAAGATTACTCGCTTCTCTTGATTAAATCTCCTCCTTTTATTATTATTGATCTCTTTGTTTCCTCTCATAATGTGTACGTCCGGGATTCCGCCAGTCTCTTGTTATCAGTTCAGGAACCTAAATATTATGAAAAAGAAACTGTCGTAATCATTTTTCTACTGGTAAATATCGTGGAAGCACTCAAGTGATTAATGGATTGATTTGGTTTATGGTTTACCAGCTGTACAGCAAAGCCTTTACTTGCTATGCGTGTCGTCCTGCAGATAGCGAGGCGGTGCGATGATTGTGTAGAGCATCCTGCTTTCCGTGTTGGGCTCTCCATTGAGGTAGTTTCACCTGAATTCAATTCCACAGGCGGCGTTCTTAGAGTTTTGATTATTTACCCGTCAGGATGCCATACGACTTAAATTTTAAGTTGCTCGAGTTGTGTATGCCAAGTGAGAGTGGCGACCGTATTTCTTTGGAGTTCTGGCCAATATCATTGAGGTAGATTGTATTCAACTGATTTTGATTAAAAGAATTTTTCTTCAGGGAGTTCGACTACGGTATCTATGAAAATAATCACTGCTCCCTTTTTATAAATGAGATCCTGAGCTGAAGGCTAGGTAGCTTTTTTTATTGGAATAAAATAGGTTATTTTGTTTGGTGTGAACGTGTTTTTTAGATTACTGTTTTTTCAGCGCTTATTAAGTAGATCTTCAAATATTTTCTCGTTTCACCAATTTCTAATGACCTGACTAAGCTTGTAAAAAATTACATTTAACAGACGCTGTCCAATCATAACCCGTGCAGTTACGGCAAAAAAACACCCAAAACCCAGTATAATGGAACAAATTCTTTCCAATAAATAAAAACGATCGCCTCATACGATTGTACACAATTTAAAAAAATCATTTTAAAATGCATCAAATATTCAGAAATTGCTACTGGTCAAATTAGAGCTCCTTAAAAAAGGGTTTCACTGATGATTTCCACCCAGTCCCAGAATGATGCGAAAACTATGAAGCCTCTTCAATTCCATTTGCTGATCGAAAAGTGATATCCGAAACACGGTGAAAACTATTCTACATGGTGCTCTATCCTACATCGAAAGAAACCGCGGAAATATTCAATAATTACCTTGTTAATATAGGGAAACCTATCGCTAAAACATTATACCTCGAGCCATTTTTGCTACCCTGTGAACCTACACTCTATTGTATCTTAATACCTTGCTCTAATAACGGTTTAGAGGTTTCCGATTTCATCAATTTCTTTCAATCTGCTTCTTTGCCTATTTTGTGGGACACAACTCAAATGTAGATTCCCCGTTCCCTTTATTTCATGCTAAATGATGGCTTTTCCTCTTGTCAGGAATATCATTGCTGTACTTAGGGGCTGAAACTAAACTTGAAATCTAATTTTCTTGAAAGGATTAATAAATGGTTCAATACGTCTTGACTTAAATACCCAGGACTTATTTGACTTAGGTGTAGATGGCTGGAATGGGGAAGCTCGTTTTCCGGAGTAGCTCATTATTTTCATGACTGGGTCAACTTTTTCTACGGTCCTTGTTCAGCTCGCGCGTGGGAAACGACGTTTCCAAGTGTGATGTTTTGCGGTCTTTATTTTCAGATGACTTCATTGATGTTGGAATGATTTTCCCTAACGGAGTGATCTTGTTTCCAGGGCACTAGCAGCAGGGCTAAGCGGGCGCGTCATCTGATTGGATCCACCGTGTGCGTCTGCCTCCGCAGTCGCAACTTCTGCTGGCACTTGCTGCCGCATCACTTGTGTCTGCAGCTCCCAACTGCTGCTGCTCTTTCAGTGTAGGACTTTTCACACGTGCGTCGCGAGCTGCTAACGCTCTAGTTATGGCTGTCAGTGTAGCTGCTGCTGTAACGCTAGGCTACTATATGCGTCGGTGACCACAGCAACTGATAACGTTAGTCCTGTGGCTGTTCGTACATTTGTCTAGCTATTGCTCCTGTCTATTCTGCGGTGTCTCAAGCTACCGTGCCGAAGCACTGCCTCTGCAGCTGCAGAGGTCGCTGCTTTCGGCGGCTGCAGCTCTGCAAACAGCTGTGGTAACACTGCCTCTGCAGCTGCACAGGTCGCTACAACTGGCAGCTGCGGCTCTGCACCTGCATCAGAACAGCTGTGATGCCTGGCACCGTCGGGGCGCGGCGGGCCCTCCTTCTCTTGGCTCGTCTGCTCTCGAGTGTAGTCCTTCTGCGCCTTTGTTCTCTTCTCCTGAATACTTTGTCTTAATTAGTTAATTGCCTGACACTCGTGTATTGCCGTCAGTAGCTCTTCCCTCCCTCCACTTGCCACCCTAGAGCAGACTTCTGACTGTTGGGTGGAGTGTGAGCGGTAGGTTCATTATTATTCTCTTTACGTATGTCGATCTTTCTTTAGTTATTTCACCGTAGGGAATTATGAAACAAAAGTAAAGCATACTAGATTTTAGAGATCATACTTTATGGACGATAGATGCTGTAAATAATTGCCTAGTGTGTTGACCATTATTTTTATTGTGATTTTCATTTATTATAATGATATCCACGGGGCCGACGATGTGATGATGGAGGATTATTTGGGTTCACTGTCGGTCGTGATCAGCTAGCAGTGCACTAATTAACAAACTAATTACTTGATGGATGAATGACTGCCGTTGTTTTGTCGGTTGCAAGTGGGTCTCCTAACATAATGATGAGCGAGCGGCGCGTGCATTCACTAAGTGATAACAGTAAATACAGTAGCTTGCTGCTTTTTAAATAGTGATACCCGTCGACGAGTTGTGCTGTCCTCACAGTTGCGAAGGTGAGAGGAAGTGCTCGAGTTTCGCAGGAAGCAACGTTCGATGCTGTTGCTGTGGCTCTTGGTTCTCATAAAACTTTTCTTTGATAACCAATCTTAATGATACTATCACACATCAAAGGTAAATAAATAACTTTGACTTCATTAGCTTTAAGACTTGTACACTCTTTTCAGAGACCCCAGAGTCTGCTTGCCCTTGTAAAGTTGGATGCTGTAGCATCCGAAAGTAAACGTTACTGATGCCGCGTTCGGTGAGGAATTGCATGCAAGTCTGTAATTGAGTTGCGGTTGTGAAATTTCTTCTCAATATTTACCTTTTTGTGTAGTATCAAATTTGGTTGTTACAGAAATTTGAATGAAAAATGTTGCAAGATTTTGATCATGAACAGATTGACAGCTTATGCTGCACTGAACTAGTTCATTTGAAAAACTAGATAGATGAAATTTGGCGAGCTAGCGGCAGCAACGAAAGGAAGGCTGGAGCACGGCTGGCTAGCAGGAGGTGGGAGGGGAGATGTCGCGGTTCTGCAGTGTTGTGTGTAACAATAAATGGAGTAAATGGTTCTATTATCCCGTTAAAGTGAACTAGAAAGTAAAGCTAACTATTAATGGCTAAAATAGAAGAAGAAATTATTTGTGTAGAGTGTAGCAAATGTTAATCTTGGTTTGGAATTGGTCGACGATGTAAGGATACTGATAGGCTTGCACCCGATTTAGCTTGATTTCTGAATTGGTAGTTAGTACGAAAATCCTGATGCTTCTTGAGCAAGTGTAAATTACGCCTTGGACCTAAATTTGTGACTGTAAGTTGTGAGAGCGATTTGTTCAACTCAAAAGCGTCATGAATGAAAACACTCCTCGTGATCAGCTGCATTACTAAGTAGTTAGATAAGCATAAGCTTCTAACTGTCTGATTGCCCGAGCTGATGCGAATAGTTCTCGCCATCCAACGTCACCTCATTAGAAGTGTCAATGAGTCATCTATTTCAGGTTAAGTGAGATTTCTATTTTCTAAAATACCGTGGAACGTTGTATGATTTATTCGTTCAGATAGTACGAACTGGAAGCACTTGAAGTCGCGATTTTTAGCTTCCATACCAAATGTGAGGCTTGTAGGAGCCATGGCACAGGTCGTTTCTCTAACTCTAAGCGGCCGTTCGTTAGGCTATAGGACTGTCTGTACATAGCTTGGACTCAACATATGGCTTTTGCGGTGATGACCTCAGAAATGTCTTAATATTTTTGCAAAATACAAGAAAATCGTTTCGAGCTCGTTGCGGCCGTGTAATAAGAGCAATTCATTTAAAGCATCCAAGTTAATAAGCGATGAGCTGGCTGTCACGTAGCGCGAAGAGCCAACGTGTGATATTTTCAAATGATCCATTGAACCCTCTTCATGTGTGCTTTCGCTGCACACTATTGTCCGGGGTTATGGAGTACCTACAGTGTAGGTTTTTAATCCCAGAAGCGCTTGGATGTTCTGGGTTGAAGCTCGACCGACGTCTGAGGACAATGTGAGGTTAACAGCGTTCAATGCTGTGTTAGGGAATTCATAACTCGTTCTTGGAGAGAATCAGTAGCCAGAGACGTTGCTCTAGTGATCTATCCATTTTCACTATTTTCGTTGTTTTCAAAACTCGTTCCGATTTTTAACGGATTTAATTGATTGGGTATGAGAATAAAAATTGATTTAGTTGCAAATATCCTGAAAAGAGAGCACTTTCTTTGTGAACCTTCGTCCTGTGTTTTGAAGTTATCCATAAGAGAGCGGAATGAGGTACTCGCGAGCTGCAACATACCTCGGGTTCCTCCACTGCTGACCCGAGTTGTGTTGAACAAGCTCCATGTGTTTGAGGGCTCGCGTCTGGCTGCGATCAGCGTTAGGTTCGTGTATCTGGCGAAATTTACAAACGTGCATGTGTTAACTGAGATTAAATTTTGGCGAACTTTATTTCGACTGAACTCGTTAGATGTGCGTATAAATCATGCAGAGGGTTAGCTGACAACTGTGGTCATCTCCAGGTTTCAAAATCAAATGTTACATCTGAGCAGCCAAAGTTTTTCCTGCGAGCTGCATTTTGCTTTTGTAGGATTTTTGTCTCAGAATCTGTCAGTGCTTATCTACTCACGACGTAAACAATTGGTGGGTATGCAGTGCGAGTCTGTCTTAGTTTTGCGTTGGGCGAATTTTGCTTTCTTCAGTAATGCTTTGGAAATAGTTTAACATTTGCTGGCTCTCAACTGTTCTTGCTGTGAAGCTCTTTCTACGGTCTCCATGTTACTATAATTTCTGGAAGTCTATGAATATTATGCCCTGGGTTTTCTATCATATCAGGTTTTTGTTATGGTTTTTGGCACACTAGAATTTATTGCTATGCGTTGTTTGTTTTGACGAGTTTGTTTCAAAGGTTATTAGTACCACAAATCTGTTAAGGACTTATACAAGTACATTTTTGTATCTCATTATAGCACCTACCCTGAACCTTGAAAGTGAAGAAATCAATACGTACATGTTCAGAACTGCGCAATTGAGACCAGCTCCTTGCTAGGTGTAGCTATGCAGAACGCCCCGAATAATTGGTTCATGTTCTTTTCTATGAAATCTTAACTGCATCTCCGACGACGATTGCTAGAGCGACCTGCATAACATTTGTTGAACATGTATTTTTCATTTTTGTTACTTTTTCTTTACTTTCAAGGTTTTAGTAGTTCATGGAAGGAAAGTTTCGCAGATCTTGTGTGGGCAACAAAACTTATTGTGTAGAGTTCCGTTGCCGCATGAAGTGATTTGCGTAAGAGTCGTATGTCGTACACCCAAAACGATCCTGCGTTTGAAAAATTAGAACTACTATAGAGTTAGGTCTCGCATTGATGGTGTTCGTGTGAACCATTGTTCTTGAATTCTGTCTTATTAGTGCAAATGTTTGCGTTTCTTGAACAACATGTCATTGAAGGAATATTTTATTTCTAGGAATAATTTTATTCCTCTTTTATCCGTTTTCTTTGGAAGTAGTTTGGCCGCAATTCGTCGTGAATTGCGGTGATAATGAAAATTTATTATCTCGTGGTTTTTAGTTGAAAAATGCTAGAATTTTTTGAGACTACATAAAATTTGTATATTAAATGTCTTCTTAATGAATGAGTCGTCCTTTATTTAATGACATAACCGTGATTATTTTCTGGCCTTATGTGATTGTCTCGTGCGAATAGTCCAGCTAAATATTCTAGGTCCATTGAGTGAAATATCGAAACTAATTTTAGCGCCAAATATTTATTGGCGATTACCTTATCATCTCCTTTTGCTTTCTCTTCGCGGTTAGAGTGAATTGTAATGTGTGATTGCTCTGACTTTCGAAGGAGAACTTGCCTTCGTGGCAATTCACTCCCGTATTCAGGTTGAAATGCTCGACATTCGGTAAATCAGCTGACTCTGATACAACGTGTACGACTTTTTGAAAGTTTCAACTGTTTCACCGGGTAGATTTTTAAGTTGATATTTACGATGGAAAAAAATTAGGAACTAGTTCCACAGAAGTATTAATGGATTGTGGTTTCCGATTGACTTCTTGAGTTCATCATAGAGGTTTAATTTTCTTTTTGAAATTTCTTCAGATTTTCATCAACACACCTATTCGTTGGTGTACAGCTGAAGTTAATTCTGAATGAACTTGGAATATTGCGTGGATTTAGTCTCATGCATTTTCCGTTCAAACCATACGGTTGATGAAAGGCACCTCAACTACCGTAAATGAACTTCTTCACTTGACTGAAAGTGCTCTTTGTCTCAGCTGGATCAAGTGAGTCACTCTCTTGGTTTGGTTATTACTGCTCAACAGCTGCCTATCGGATTGATTTAGCACCATCGCCATGCTCGTGTATTTAGCAGTTTTTTGTGTCAAACATGGCCGCGAGTTGGAGCTATGGGACTTAGATCATGTTTTTTTCTCGAGATAATGTGCTGCCCCCATACTGCAGCCCCTAAGGTATCATAGATTCGAAATCGCTGACATTTCCACGTTATCTTGAGTGTAAAGAAGTCCTCGTGGTCGCGAGGCTGTGGCAACGTGAGCTTGTAGCCAGCTCCTCCTCGGAACAAAGCTGGCCTTCGTGGAGGATATGTCAATTATGTAACGTTGCTAATTCTTATAGTAAATGTTCCATTCTTCTTGAGCGCTCCGTTTCATTTAAGGATCCTATGGGATTTTTGTAGAGATAGTCGTCAGGAAGGTTAGTAACTCTTACGAGCGGTTTTTGATTTTCTCTTCTACTCCATAGCAAGGTTAGTGCTTCTCTCGCAAACGAAACTTTTATCAAATAAAACGATGTGCAGCCGTTTTTGGGAAGCAAATGATATAATTCTCTCACTGACGTGAAGGACTTTTCGCATTGGTATATTCATTTTTTTTTTTCAGAAATGATCGGCTTGATAATTTTGCTAATAAAAATAAATGCTTACCAAGCTGATCAGCAGACCTAGTTAGAACGAATGTACCCCGTGCTAGTTTGTCTTAAGAAGGCCTGTGTTGTGAATAGAAGATGCACCTGCCTATCGCCGACGTGCAGAAGCTTTGTCCAAGACTTGTTCTTTAGGGCGTACCTCTAATGTAATGGATGACCTCAGCTCGTTGTGTTCCAAGGTATGTGTGTGTGTGTGTGTGTGCGTATGTATGTATGTATGTGTGTACTTGGCCAGATAATTTGCTATTACCCACGTACTCTAGATTTAGGATGATATAATAGTGATTATGATAATTATAATAATATTAATAAACTCATTTGCTGTTGTCTCGCGAAATGCAATGAATAAATTAGTGCAAAGCAGCCCACGGGCCCTAGAACGTGTCTCATTTAGTGACATTAGAGATGCTGTTCGAGTGAGTCGGAGCAACACACACACACGAACACACACGACTTCATCTCATCCTCGTGACGTACATATGAAATGCTCGTCTCGGTATTTGGGAAATTTGATGGAAATGTACTCTTAGGGCTTTGATGTAGAGTAAAATACCTGAGCACACTTCATAGGGAAACTGGATGTGCAGAACTAGGCACAATCTTCCCGTTTCTCGCCACCTTTGTAGCTTTGCTTGCCGACCTTAGAAAGTAAGAACAATGAAACAAGCGAGTCGTTCCTGTCGATATCAATAAAACTGAATATCTTACTAGCTTTTAAGAACATCCTCGTTTAGTTGAATCTTATTTTTTATTACGTAGACCTACTTGCACTGCTAAAGATTGTTGTTCCATTCCTTGATGGTTCGCACATCTATAGCTCACACCCATGTGGCAGCTCATCCTTCCTTGTGAGTAGTGATTAACTGAGTTTAGTCTTTTTGTTGACGGGAACCGCTCATGCTCGTATGCTTTGAAGTGTCAGTTTGCTCGCTCCCTCGATGTACCAGGGCAACCCATTGTGCAGTAGTGGTGAGCAAGTTCAGTTTCATTTAGCTGGTCAACTTGCCGCGCCTCTCGGGCTACGTTAAATTCTGTCGTAACCTGACAATTGACGTTCTTGAATTCTGGCCGGAACTACGTGTTGGTCACGATTTTGGTTTTCAGTCGTTGCTGACGGGCATTTTGGAAATGTTCGCGTTGCCTTGGTTGTACATAGTTGTGCTCGAGTCGTTCATCCTCTTGATATTAAAACTATAATACTTGTTTTGCTATTTCTTCATTTTATCGATTGTTTGTCTCGTTACCAGCAGCGTATCCCATGAAAGTGTCCGAAAGAGCGTTGTTGAGTACACAACGTTCCTACTTAATATTGTGCTGTTGGTATCAGTAGTAGTTCCTTATAACTCTTGAATTCGCTAAGAAAACTTTAGTTGCAGTAGTACCAGAAATCTTAGATTGTATCAAATATTTTGGAGCGTGATTTTCACTTCTATCAAACATTGGAGCGTGATTTTAACTTCCAGATTTTGCCATAATACATGACAATTTCCTTTGTCGATGAACTGTTACTCGAGACTGGTTTCTATTTCCATTCTTATCTCTCATATCTCCTTCATTTAGATGTGATCCTTCAGGTGTGACGGATGGAATATATCGCCGTTTTTGTAATCAACAAGTTATCCAATTGAGCCGGTTATCGTTTTTTTACGATTAATATTTGTGAATCTTCATGGAGCCGTCTATCACGAATAGATGCGTCGAGACGTGTATTATATCCGAATAGACCACGCATAGACATAACTTTAGCTGAACACCATCTTACCAACCATGCAGTTGGTATTACGGAAATATAATTTCCTTTGGCAAGTTTCCCGTTTGAGTTGCTCCACAAGTGACCGCGCCAGCCAACTCCGTTTTGAGCCCTGCGCTAGTCTCATCCAGATAATTCCTTGCTAAGTGACGTGTTGTTTGTTTTGGCTGTGGCGTGCACTTGTGGGACGTCATTTTGTTGGGAAATGTGTTTCTGGTGTTTAATATGTGTTGAGATTCGTCTTTGTTGAACTTAATTTGTTGAAAAGTTCTATTAAGGCTCGATTTCTCCGGTATGTGCCCCCCCCCCCTCCCCCCCCCTCCTGGACTAATTTCCCTACCAACTCGCTGCTCGGGTCTAGTTTTTGTACAAAAATGTGCCGGAGTTACCGGTGTGGAGAAGTCTCTTCTAAGATCATCGTTTGTGCTGAAGTGTTGGTTTTTTTGGGCAGTACGCTAGCGCCAGGAATTTCATTTGTGAAGGTTAGTCGTCAGTTCTAAACTTCTGTGGATGTTAATCTTTTTCTGGGGATATGCTTTCCCTGAGGATACAGACAGCGTGTGCATATGTTTTTTAAGAGCTTAGTCTAAGTACGTATATACTTGCGTATATTGACTCGTAAAGCCCAAATATTTGTAGGAATATTTCATTCTCTTGCTATTTGGTGCGCTAAAATTCGGTGGGTTGATTATGTCTTCGTAGGGAACTTTTCTGCGAATTGTTGATTTGCTTGCTCTATTGGCCTGCCTGTGAAGGCGACATCTCTCATTTCCCTTACTGTAATGTTCGCTTCACCCGCTCCAAATGTTCCTTCGCTTGCATTGCTTTCAACATCGTAACTGTGTTGGGATAAAATCATTGAAATACACATTCTTAAGACTCTTGCCATGTATCTTCATTACCATCCATCGCCCTCTACCTTTCACAAGTTTTTTAAACTCAGTCGATTGTTCGCAATAATGTAACTGTTTTCGAGCTGCAAGTATTTGCCCTAATCAGAACCCATTTCAAAAGACGGAAAGCTCGTGGTCTTCTGTCTTCATAATCGATGTTTCCACTCATGATACGAGCCCGGCCCCTCAGGGGGATACAACTATTGTATCTTTGGGAATTAGCGCTCCCAGGGGGGCTATGTGA
>JACJUY010002615.1:0-22806 GCA_014220935.1 Platorchestia sp. MABIK | reverse complement strand
AAAAAAAAACGTCCGCAACTAACCAAAAAAATATTCTATTTCAATAAAAGGAAGGCCTATTCAACCTGTCCTAGGATAGCTAATTTCCATATATGCATATAGTTGAAGTATTCCTCTAATGGGAACCCAATACTTCTTTGCTATGCCAGTACTCTGTAATTTATTTACTAAATTTTTTCACTCAGTTAATTGCCTATAAATACGGTAAAGTTACTTAAATTAGTTTTATGTTAATTTGAACTATCAACTTCGTATCTCCTATATCGGTCACCATTTTGTAATTCAATTTCCAAAATTTTTAGATGAAATTGAACGATTTCTTGGAAATCTCACTTTTAGGATAAAAAGGAAAACCAACGTAGCTAAGAAAATCATGATAAAAAACAAACGTTTCGGATCATAAAAAATCCATCCTCAGTGTTCTGGAAAGCAATAAGCCAAAGTATTAAAAACTTTTTCTGAACTCTAATTTTCTGAATAAACCAACAGATAAAATATTGACATCAAAAAAGACGAAGAAAATACAATAGTAAAACAAAACCTATAAGACATTGTAACAAACAATTGAAAGTTTGACCGCCGTGTCACATTCATTTATCTTGGTTTTCCTTTTTATTGCAAAATTTTTGTGCATGGATGATTTTCTCAATTAATTAACTTGTCAAGTTAATCATTCATATTCCATAACTGAATTCTACGGACAATTTTTGCATACCAAAAACTTAGAAAATTAAGGAATAAACAAGTACCAGAAGCTTTACTTGACCCAAAACATAACTTACAAACTTCCGATCATTAGCCAGGGACATCACACTAACGCGTTTATTACCAACGAACACTGATTAATAGAAAGAACGCCGGAGCAGAACTCTTTCCTTTCCTCAAGAGCAACAGATAATCTTAGATATCTTCTAATAAGGAATCAAGGTCCCTATATAGAATGAACAAAAGTCCTTCAACAAAAATCCGTATACAGCTTCAACGTGAATGAAAGTCCTTTTAGATTATATACACCCAAAACATGCAAAAACGAATGACCATTTCGACATAAGAATCAACACAACTTGTATGCCAATCAAACACTAATCTCTGCCATGAGAAAATGAGAACAGCAACTCACTGTGGCCTAGTCCTGAATGCCAGATATGACGGCAGGAGGCGCCTGCTGGGGTGGCGGGGAGCCAATCATGATGCCCTGATCCTTGACTATGGGCGCGAAGTAGGGATGCTCCATGGCTTCGTGCGCCGTGAGCCGCTCCTGGTGGTCGTAGCGCAGCAGCTTGTCCAGGAAATCTAGAGCTTCGGGCGACACGAGGTGTTGGTTCTCATGGTGCACGAAGCGCTCCCACCTCTTCCGCGAGTGCCTGGCAAAACAAAGTTGCATTGAATTTGAGTGTGCCATTTTCCGGGGATTCTTAGTTCTGTAGACGAGAGACGTGTATTTGATTCTTCTTTTTCAAGAGTTGAAATGGGAATATTTGCAAGGAATAATCCAATTAGCAGTGATTCATTTAAAAAAGTTTGTATTGTTTCATTAGTACAGAGCACAGAAATATATTTCTACAAAAATGCTACAGAACTACACCTAGTAGACTAAAACACCATGAAATGTTGCTGTCAATATAATTCTCCAGAAACTCATTCACAGAATGAAGTAAGGAAAAAAAAAACTAAAACACGGCAAACTGAAATTTTTTCAACCAAATGAATTTTAAAAAGTGAGGCAAAATTTTTGCAATGAAAGGTACAAAATTTACATCAGTCTCCCTGCCACCACAAAGAGAGCAGGAAATGAAGCACACCTGCCCAGGATGTCGTTGAAGCGAGGGTCCAGCTCCACGTGGTACTTCTCCACGTACTCAAAGAGCTCTTCAGTTCCCAGCACTTTAGCAATGCGGACGAGTTGATCATAGTTGTCATGGCCATGGAAGAATGGCTCCTTCCGGAAAATCATGCTGGCTAACATGCATCCTAATGACCACATATCCAACGAGTAGTCGTACATCTGAAACAACACTATTCTTAGCTAAATAATAGTTGATGGGTTTACTCTTAACAACAAAATAATAAAATTGCTCA
This sequence comes from Platorchestia sp. MABIK, assembly GCA_014220935.1. Lineage (NCBI taxonomy): Eukaryota > Metazoa > Arthropoda > Malacostraca > Amphipoda > Talitridae > Platorchestia > Platorchestia sp. MABIK. The sequence goes on along the minus strand of JACJUY010002615.1, from coordinate 20,727 downwards.
AAAGCATACATAACACCAAGCAAGTGCAATTAAGTTTTTTTCAATCATTTCTATGAAAATGCAGAAGAATTAAAAAATATGACATTGTGTATGAAAATGAAAAATGCAGCAATAATTCCAATTGTGCTAAATAAAGATTCATCAAGGCATCCAAAAGTTGAAATTTGTACGTATGTAAATTTGTTAGCTTAATCTCGATAACTTTTCAATTGCGAGGTATTGTCCTTGCAAAAGTGCAAAATCTAATTAAGTCTACTAACACTCTTTCACAGAAGACAAACACCATTTGTTAAATTTTGAAAGGATACTTGAGAATGCAAGAGCCAAATATCACAGTTCAAAAACATACTCCCAAACAGATACTAGACTTTAATAAAAGGTTCTACGTTCTGTGGCCATGATAGGCATTGAATGAAAAAAAAGCAAAATAAGCAAAAATTAAAGCAAGAAATTTCAGTAGGTGACCTGGAGCTTCACTACGTGATATTGGTATAAAGTTATAATGTTCTAGAAATAGGTGGCATTGCTGAAAAAAAAAAAATTACCGAGCTGATGCTGAAACATTGCAATTCTACCCTGTGTTATGTGGTTAAGTCAAGAACCGAATTCAACAATTTTTGAACACAATTATGTTGGATTCAACACTTTTCAAAATCAGTAATTTTGACCAAACTTGAAAGATCGTCATATGATACGCCGTGTACTTACAGATGTGACACAAAGTTGCGAAACTTTCATACGTGATTGATGAAATTACCACAAACTGGAAGTAATGCAAAAAAGCATGAAATTATCACAGACTGGAAGCAATGAGAAAAAAACATGAAATTACCACAGACTGGAGGTAATGACTAAAACTTGCCTGATAATCTATGAGCAGCTCAGGCCCCTTGAAATATCTAGAAGCTACTCTAACGTTGTACTCTTGCCCAGGATGGTAGAACTCCGCCAGTCCCCAGTCGATGAGACGCAGTCTCTTATTCTCGTGGTCGATCATCACGTTGTGGGGCTTCACATCTCGATGCATTATGCCCATACTGTGGCAATAGTCTAAGGCCTGCACAGAAGAAGATGTAAAGTAAAATTTTCATTTTTTGCATATCAATGCTCATTGGGTCAAAGGTCTATCTTCCAAATCAGTTTTTATTTTCCCAGGCAGCTTTTCTATCTCAAAATTTGTCTTGTTGTGCACTATATTTTAGCACTGAAGCTCACCTTGTCTCTCTCTACTTTGTAATACCTACTTTGCTTTGCAGAAAAAGGTGAAAAAGGCTTGAAAACAAAGATACAAGTCCCAAAGGTGAATCCGTAACTGAAATAATCAAACAGTATCTCTCTTGAAGGCGCCCGTCCCCACAGAATAGTACATCTAAAGTAACCTAACTAACCTAAACTAAACCTATTTGCATATCCTATGCTCCCTGGCCAGAGAAATTTGACATTGAATCTATATGAAACTAGTAGAACACTAATGAGGGTGAGATGTTCACTTCATGGCATGCAAAATACAAACATCAAAGCAATGAAAGAACACAACATCTATGATCCAATTAAGAAAAATTCATAATATTGATGGCCATTGAAGAATTGAAGGACAATTCAAAAAGGCACCTATTGATATAGACAACAGCAATATACATTCTCAGAAATTAAGGTTTGCAGTCATTAGGAGTATAACTTGAGATATGTGCAAATGTCATCCATTCATTTGACATCATACATGTTTAGAAGAGAAACAATTCTTCACCTTTAGAAGCTCATATAGATAGTATCTAATATCGTAGTCATTGAGTGTCTGGTAGAGTTGCTTGAAGTCCGTGTTGTTGACATGCTCAAACACCAGGGCAGGAGTGCGGGACACTGGGTCTTTCACTACAGCCTGCAACGTTATGATGTTTGTGCCACCTCGGAGATTCTCCAGAATTTTGATCTCACGCTTGATTTTCTTCTTTTTTACAGGCTGGGGAGCAAGAAAAATGGAATTATACAACAGAATAATAGTTGAGCAAGTAAATGATTTAGCAGTTTCAACCTTACATACTGCCTATTAAAATGTCAGAAGCAAAATAGAACTTATATCTAAAAGCTAAGGATGTAAATAAGTATTTAAAAGTCTTACAGAAGTGTTTTGGTGGTGGTTGAAAGTTTATCTGAAGTTAATTTCCTATTGAAAACATTTACATATCATAAAAACTAAAAACAGATAAAAAACTTTAAGCAGCACTAAATTCTCACCTTTAAAATTTTAACAACACACTTTTCATTGTTGTTTATGTTGATGGCTTCAAACACCTCACTATATTTGCCTCGTCCAAGCTTTCGAACTAGCTGGTAGTCGTCTTGTTGGCTGTGAAAAAAATTGAAATTAGGCCAACATGAAATTTTGAACACCTTTTTGGGCAGGAATGAGAAGAGCAACTTTTGGATACTGATGCATTTCAATGCCAAAACGTAATTCTTCCCATGGCAAGAAGAGAAAAATTAGACCCTTCAGAGCAACTAACTTTGAATTACTGAGCCTTCAAAAGCTAACCATCACTAATTAATGTGATCAAGTTGCCATAATTGTTTTGAGTAACATGTATACTAGAAAATAAGTCCTTTAATCTTTGAGAAATCACAGAAGCTAGAACTAATACCAGCTGGACAAGAGGCACAATGAAAAAAAGAACAGACTAAATGGATATATGCCACAATTATCCTAAAAACTTACGTAAGTTATAAAACTCAACAAAAGTTATCAGATTTCTTACCCCCATTCTATGAGATGAGACTCATAGTCCCAATAGTCTTGGGGCCTGAGAGTGTTGACATCCGCATAAACTCTCGCACGACTGCGGAAAGGCATCATAGTGCCGGAGGTAGCGGGGTTTGCCACGTGGGTAGTCGTGGTGACAGTTGATGCACTAGCCGTTTGGACACAAATAATTGAAGCAAGGCTAGCCTTGCTAAGGGTAGAGGTAACCAAACTGGAAGCAGGAACTGTGGCACGGGCCGACCGTAGCAGTGCTACAGGTACCGGCAAACTTCTTAGCACCGTATATGCAATCACAATTGCAATGGGCTGCAAACACAGATGAAAAGAGTTAATGAAAATGGCAAAAATGAAAAATAAAACAGAAGGTCACATAAAACACAAACAGTATTTTAGAAGATCATGTCAGCATTTAAAATATTTAAGAAATCCATTTTAAAATTTTCATTAAAATATGTCAATTTTTAAATAACAGTGTTTGCAAAGCACAGTGGGGAAATTGTAACATTCCATAAATTATTTAGATATGTATTGTTGTATTTTCTCAACAATACAATATAGTTTGCTAAATATTAGAATGTGGACAACTATATACATGTAGCCAAGCTAGATAAAAAAATAATCTGGCATCTTGCGAGTTTTATGCACTGTAGGGCACAAAAAATTTTCATTAAGGTTACCTGTGCATTTTATGTACAGACCTGAGGATACAGTTAGATAAAATATCTATAGGATACTAATTTAAGTCACTAGATTAGCAATTTAAAAACTAACATTTAAATGGAATAGCTATTTCTACAATTTTAATGAAAATACACAAACACTAGCTTCTAATTAATTATGTTGCTTATGCTTTTACAGTTGCATTTAGCACTCAGGTATTTACTCTATAGGATTATTTACATACAGAAGCAAATTTTGCATCACTTGAGACCTATCTGAACAGTATTTGTGATTTGTAGCAGGCCTCACTTAGAAAACTCAATAGTAGCTTTGATTACAGCCAGAAAGAAATGGTCACAATGCTCTATAACATTTCAATGGTTAGGATGATCAGGGTTGACATTTTAATGAGAAGATTAAAAAGATAAAGGATTAAATTAGTGGTTAGTTAAAGTTTCCCTACTTACAACAAAGGTGTTCCCCATGCCCTGTACACAGAGACAGCAAGGTCAAAGGATTTTTATGAAACAAGAGAGAGTTGAAGAAACTAGCAATATGTAATGAAAAAGATAGCAATGAAATAATAAAGCCTGTAACAAAACAAAAAACCTACTTCACTTTCACAAAAGGAAGGCTTATCTAACTTTAAGATTGAGAGAAAGTTATTAAAGAACCCAATCTTAAAATAGGCTTCTGAAATTTCATGTTTTTAAATGCTATTTTGATATTTAAGATTGAATTTTGATCTATAAGCAATAGACTAAGAAATGCAACGCTTTTTAATCTATTCATTCACCAACTAAACATTTCAAAATCAGGTCTCAATTTATAATTAATTTCTGAGGATCATCATATTGCGTTAGCTTTCTTTTGTGGAGAGCATAACGTAAGTCGGAACATCATAAATAATTCTTGACTGCACAGAGCAGAAAATTTTAGCATGGCTGCAAGTTTCAGCACTCAATAGTGAGTGTATTTAACACACTTTTGCAGAAATTTTGAAAAGCATCACTGCAGTTGAACAAAATTGGAAGATGCATGAATTGGTGCAATGTAAGCGCAAAATTCTCTTGGAAATGAGAAAGCCTAGGTAGTAGCAATTCTGTTTTTTGCTGAATTAGTTTGAATTGCTTCAATTTTTCTCATCCACTTTTTGATTATATTATGGATGAAAAAAAACTACTAAACATGATCTCATGAAGTGATATTGATTTATTACTGTGTTGATGAAGCAAACAAAATTAAAAGAAATTTACTTCAAGTTTGTTATTTTCCTTGCATTTTCTAAATTATTTTTTCCTTTTCTGCATTCAAAAAGAAATGCAAAATGATATATGGATCTATATATTCTTAACATTTCTAATTACAGGAAAGGTGTCTACAAGAAGTCACCATTCAATGCAAAGTTGAAGGAATAAGATCCATGTGAACAGGACTTGTCTCTTCATTTTGCACATTGAAATAAGCTTGTAAGAAGTTATTCATTCATCTTTCATAAAAAACCTAATTTTTAAAGAACTAGATCATTACATTTGTTAGTTGCAAATCCCTAGATCACAACAAAGGGAAAAATTTAATGAGAAAAGAACCATTAATTATCATGGACTATTGAAACCAGAGAACCTTTGCAAAAGGTGTGCTCACATAGAATACCCAGAACATAAAATGACGACTTTAAGTTTCGAATGACCGGTTAGTACAAATTGTTCTTCATTCTATGTTAATTTTTAATTTCTGCGCTTGGTGGCAATCTAAGAAGTTAAACCGTAAGGCATGCAGTAAATTATACTACTACATGCCTTTTGGGATGGGTTTTAGATTGCTATCAACCGCAAAAATTGAAAATTAACATAGAATAACCAACGATTTGAACCGATTCGAGCCGACGGGCTATTTAAAACTTTTCCAAATTAAGAAGAAAAAAAATAGAATATAATAACAGAACATGCATGAAAAGAGCAAAACATGTGCACAAAATTTTAATTGTAAATTATAGCTTAGGTTAACTAACAGTATTCCTTTGAAAGTGCCACATCCCCTAGCATCCAATAGACAAACCTCACTGCCTAACATAATTACATTGCCTAACCTAAATACAATATTGTTACAAGAATAGTAACCCTATAATTTTTCAGTTTCCATTGATATATGAACGGTCAATATTGAATTTAGGCCTTTCACGGAAATTAAAAATTCCACTCTAAAGAATCACTGAAGGAACACATTTAAAGTCGTTTTACACAAATGACATTCTGCTCGCTGATGCGTTTTTTTTTAGTTATTCAACTTTGAAATTATAAGAACGTCGTATATAAAAGTGAAGGAACGGACACGTAAATATGCTGTAAAAGGGTATTAACGTAACGGTGGGTAAGGTTCGGGTAGGTTATGGCAGGTTAGTTAAATAAACTTGCCTAAAATAACATGAATCAACCTAAAATAGCTCACCTCAACTTACCCAAACTGAGCCGTGTTAATTTCCCACCAGGAAGTGGGCGTGTCCCGCCTGAAAAGGGGGCGTGACCCAACAATGCGGCAACTAAGCAACCGACCATATAATGTTATTCCTATCTGAACGCAATTATTGTTATATCTCTAAAATAAAGCATCAGCGAGCAGAATGTCATTTGTGTAAAACGTTTTTAAATGTGTTCCTTTAGTGATTGTTTGGAACCAAATTTTTATTTCTGTGAAAGGCTTAAATTCAATATTGACCATATAAATATCAAGATTTCATAATGGCTAATTAAGATTTTAAATCAAGATTTTGTCAGTTTTTAATGATGACAGCAAATAAGTTTTAAGATAAGTAAGAATGATTAGACAGTTGCTATCAAAATGTTATATATTAGTTTTAACACTCAAATGCTTCAGTTGGCATCCACCACTGTAGAGATGATGCTTTCCATGATGTGCAGTCAATTCTATACTGGAGTGGTCCTTTTCCTTTTTCATAACCCATTCAAAATTGCAGGAGCAACATTTAGAATTTACCAGAATACATTCGATTTATTTTTATGCTCACACAATCAAATACATATTTGTACTATGTTCTAATACTCTGTCTGATCACCAAGTGGTTAACCTTAGGCCACCAAAACTCCATATATAATATGCCGCAGGACAGCAGCACAGATAATGCTTACACCATGGTGGCCACGATGCAGTGTTAGATCAACAAGAATGCTCAAATTCTCACTCATGCTTAGTAACCAAAATTGAATTGATCACTGCTCATTACATTCGGGAATGAAGAATACCTGTCATTCTGCGATTATTCGATTTTTTTAAAAATTAATTTAAATTTAAAATTAAGTGCATTTTGAGCTAACTAAAATAAAATTACCAAACATTGGACCTAATTTGAGAGAGTTATTGTACAACAATTTAATATATTAAATTGCCAGCCGGCTAACAATCAAATTTCTTGGCCCCTTTCTTGCTCACCTATAACATGTTGCAGATTACAGCATAAATGAACATTGGAACACCTTGTCAATTGGCAGTAACTTCTGAAGTACCAATCATTGATTAGCGACGTGCCCTAGAAACGTGCACTTGAACCAGCAAAATGGCGAAGCGGCAATAAGTTGCTGCTTCACAGTGTCTCTAGGCTCTACTATTTATTGTGGTCTCTCAGCCGCTGCCAATAGATGGCGCCACGGTCGCACTGGTCTTAACACACATGCTTTTAGGGTAATTTTCTTTGTCGTTTTTCTGGATGTGGGTATACTCAGCTGATTTATTTATATTAATATTCACTAAAAGATCAGAATTTCTTTCACTCTTACAGATAAAACACACATTAAACCTCTTAAAAAATAGTTCAATCAGGTTTTTCAATCAGCAAAATGAATATTAAGATCACAGAAAAGGTGTGGTGTGCATGATTTATGAATTTATTGCTGCTTTACATACAATAACTCTAAAAAGTCTATTCTTCATTTGGAAGAGCACAGTAATTTTTTAAAATACATTTAACAACATGTAATAATAGTAAATCCATCATAATTAAAAATTTTTCGTCTCTGATGGTAACAAATTTACTGTTCCGGTCATCATGACTCATTAGCATACAATTCTCACAACACGCAAAAATAAATGAACTAAATCTCACGATTATTTGCAAATAGATAGGCAGCTAGAGAAATTTTTCCCGCGTAAAGTGATAGAATTAAGTAAATAGGAGAGGTTAAATATTCATTAATGATATCTCTCTAATGCCTTCTAACACACGGATCTTAATCAATGTGTGCAGATGATGTTCAAATTGCAAAAACAAGTTCTGTATCGGAAATACCACAGACTCTACTGGTTAGCCTGAAATCGTGGTACGACCAAAACGGTCTCAAATTAAATGCCAGGAAAACGCAATACATTATTTTCGGATCCATAGATGTAACCCAAAAACTTCAAGTCTTACTCCTGCAGTAGAAACTGATGAAATTAAGACATCAGAAAAAGTTTAAAATCTAACTATCTGGTTCGATAGAAAGATGTCTTCCAAATCTCACGTTGAAAAACTTGCGAGAGAATTTTTGATACTTTAATGAATTTTCATGGTACAAAAAGTGTGCTCGACAAAAAATTCATTACAGGGTGTTTACACTAGGGGGACATTTCGGCCGTGAGGCGCTACTCGTGCATACGAGGCTCACCACTGAGGCTCATATTTGTGTGTATGAGTCCGAAGCATGGTACGGTTCGAAGTTCCTTATTTGCTCTGATCGAATTCATGAGGCGTGCCGCACGTGAGCCTCGCAACTTCTAGAGTCTAGACCGGTCAGTGTGCAGTTGGCAGTCATCAAGTAAGGTAGCGCCTCTCGCTCATCTCGCTGTGGTACAGTGGTTAAGTGCTCGCTGAGTACAGTGCTCGCTGTGGTACAGTGGTTAAGGGATCGGCCTTGCATGTTGGAGGTCCGGGTTCGTATCCCGGCACTGGCGCGGCGATTTTCCCCGTTGGGTATAAGGGAGAGCTCAAGCACAATATCCCACTCAACCCAGGTGTCGGAAATGGGTACCGGCTTCACGGGGGAACCGTCATGGTGTCTTATATATAGTGTTAGTTATAAGACATTTGAAAAACCAATGCTTAAGATCATATGTATCAGTCTTGATTGGAAATAAAGCATTCTAAGATGCCGATGTTTGTTTTTTTCATCCGTTATGGCTGACGCCACACTGCAGCGAGAAACTACATTGCTTTTATTTGAAATGTACTAAGCTCGTCAATGCCTTTGGCAGACTAAAAGCTCGGAATGTGAGGAGGCTGCTTTCCATTATATTTTAATGAAAATGAACGAATATAGTAACATTTCGCTCATGCAAATGAAAAAGAGATTACGTAGCTTATGATGCAGCAACAATATTCACACAATCTTGTCGACAGCAATCCATATTACACAGCAGCTGTCCACACACTGACTGGTTTTGATCAGCGCGCGCTCCGTGGCTCGCTCAATGTCTAGTTTAAACGCTCATGGCTCATGTGAAGCGCCACACGAGGCGTCTACACGTGAGTCTGGGACAAAATGTAGACCAGTGTAAACTGGGCTTTAGCCATTCAATCCTTGGTGTTCACGCGCATCGATTCTTACAGCCTAGTATGGGGAAACTCTCCTCAATACCTTCAAAGAGATTTACAAAAATGCATGAATTTCGCAGCCAAGATGGTATGCAACGGCAATTTGAAAAAAGTGATCATGTAACCCCTCTCCTTAATAAACTCGGCTGGACTCCTGTTCAAGAAATGTTCTTCATGTAGAGGGCCCAATAGGCATTCTCCTCGTTATATCTTCCTCAGAGTAACGCTGAGTTCCAACAAATTGATTTTGATTATTGAATGTGAGAAATGCACTCTATTTGTAATAAAAATAGATAAAACTCACATTTTTTTGCAACACAGCCTTGAAAAAATCATTGGGGTGGTACTCTTACGATATTTTACAAAAAACTAACTTCGTGAAGTAGTCAAAAACTCTGTCATTCTTGTTCTAACAAACTCATTTTAATAATTGAATGTGAGAACTGTACTCTCTTTGTAATAGGAATTGATAAAACTCATATTTTTGCACCCAAATATCCATGAACAATATCATAAGAGGTACCCTTACGATTTTCTTTACAGAAAACCAACTTCGTGAAATAGTCAAAAGAGCTTATTCCTGTTCTAACGAACTCATTTTGATTACTGAATGCGAGAAATGCACTCTTTCTGAGATAGAAATTGATAGCCCTCATGATATTTTTCGATATTTTGCAACAGAGATGTGAGTTCTATCAATTTCTATTACAAATAGAGTGCATTTCTTGCATTCAATAATCAAAATGAGTTCGTATTCATGTATTCTTGGCTTGGTGTCTCTTTCATGTATTCATGTCTTGGTGTCCCAAAATTTTTGGCTGTGTAGCCTATGCTTGCCTATTTCTATTACGTGCTAAAGTTCTATTGTGAGAATGACAGACTTCGATGTTTCCGTCCGGCAGCGAGGTTACCTGCGTGCTCGGGCCACCAAACTGCATGACAAAGTTCACCTGACTCTTTTAACTTTGACTAACGCAGAAAAATTGTCTATCCTTGCTAACTTGGAGAGTTTGCGCCTAGAGCTGAAAACTCTTGACTCCTCAATCAGTGCTGCCCTCTGGGCACAAACATTGGATGAATCTAATATGAATTCAGAGTGGGATGTTGCTGATGTTTACCAACAAAAAATCATTGACAGTAATACTCTTCTGAAGAGCAAGTCTCTCATGGAGGCAGTTTCTGTAGTTGGTAGCCCGGCTGTTGTACAAACTTCACGTCTTAACAAGCTGAATTTGCTTGCAATTCCCCTGCCAACTTTTGGGAATGAGAAAGGTGAAACTTCTATAATTTTTTTTAGAGAACTTTGAGAACATAGTGACAAAGTATGTCCTATCTGACTATGAAAAGTTTGTGTACCTGAAACGTCAATTGGCCGGAGAACCCTTCCACTTATCAATTCTCTCGCAGGTGCTAAGCAATCGTACGATGGTGTAAATCTCGGCTTAAAGAGGCGTTTGCGGACACTGTTGCTGTAAAATTTAGTGCCATAAAGAGTCAACCTCAACCAAATCTCTTTCCAGCTGGCGACTCGTATGAATTTGTAAGTTTTATGAGGCTTATTTAGGAACTCTTCAGCTCACAAGGCATAGAAACAGATACTGTCTTCCAATATGTTATTTGGAACGGAATGACCCTTGACTTGCAAAATCAGATGGTTAATATCTGTAACTCTAACAAGCCGAGCTCAAAAGAGATGAATGAAAGATATTTAAAGCTTTAAATCGTTGCAAAGATATACGTACGAAATGTCAATCAGAAAAGTCACACGCTAAGAAATCTTCCTCTAATTCTTCAATGCAGAATTTGGTAAATGTTGAGGAGAACTCCCAAATCGTTTTTCGAGTTTTTGTTGCCTGTAACATGATAATTAGACCGAAATAAGCAGCTTTTATTACATGCACTTTTTGCGGGAAATGAGTATTTAACGAGTTATAGCGGTATGATAATTTTCGTCTTTCATGGCTCGAATGCGTTCAAATAAACGTTGAATGAACGTTGCGAATAGGACAATGTTCGATTCTTGAATTTTTGTTATTTGTTTAATGGCTTTTAGATCGAAATTAAAACTTTTCTTTCATGCACTTTCCGTAGCAAATGAATATTTAACGAGTTACAGCAGTAATCGTCTGCTACGTATAACGGTTAAAACTGCTGAGTAATCGTCTGCTACGTATAACTGTTAATTACATCAAAGGTGCGGTAATGTCTACTTGTGTTTCGCAGGAGTCAGTGTCTGTCCCGCTTTTTATTTATCATCGCACATAAAAAAAAATCGCTCTTACATCATTTTTTCGTCGAAGCTGCGAAACTGCACCCGCTGCTCTTCGAGAAGAAACGCTCGATCGCAGTACATCCCGAAACTGAATCCACAGACGAAGAATAAAGTCTCCTTTCTAAAGGCGAAGGGTAGTTAAATTGTTGATATTAAATTGTTTAGATTCAATTGTTTAGATAACGTAACCCACAAAAAATATAACTTTACTTAAAAAACGTAACGATTTTTGCCGCTGGAAGACTATAATTGCCATGAAAGACGGAATCAACATACCGCTATAACTCGTTAAATACTCATTTCTCCCCAAAAGTGCATGAAATAAAAGTTGTTTGTTTCGATGTAATTGTCATGATTTAAACAACAAAATTTTGAAAATCGATAAGCCAGTTCTCCTTGATATTTACCCAGAATTTTGCTGTTAACGTTATAACCACGGACCACGGAGCATTAGTCCTAACCCCAAATTTCGGTACTGTTGTCTCTGTACGGACAGAGACGACGGGCGGGACTCGTCCCATGTCCCCAAAGATTGAGGTTTTCAAAATTGCTTGATCTAAAATAGATAGATTGAAGACTCTAGGAGCGTGTACTGGCTGTGGTTATGCCAACCACGTCACATCAGCATGTTCTTTTAGCACGTTGACTCCGAAGTGGCACATATGCGTACCACTAGGTAAATTGTTCATTTACGTACCGAAATAAACAAATAACATTTCAACTATTTTGCAACCTTTCCCGAAATACATTTTAGAGTAAATGGTAACACAATATGGTTCAATTGTATTCTTTACACTTTTCAAAAAAGTTACAAATGTACTGGAGCAGAAAAATAGGTTTTTCAAAACTACTTCTTCTAGCCTAATCAAGCTGACCGTAAGCAACCGCACAATCGTGGTCAACGTGTTAAATTTGGTCGGAACTGTATCTATTGTCACAAAGATTTCATGAGCTTTCTTTGTCCCAGCATGGGTGAGGAACAAGGTGCCGCTCCGAAGAGAAAGGAAAAAATAAAACCAAAGAACGATGCTAAAGTAAGTTCCGGAGTAGTTTGGGTCAATATTGCAGGAATGACATTGTGCTCGCAAATGCTTAGTTTTCGAGATATTTACCTTTGAAACTACAGGAACGTCGCAAATAAAATTGAACAAACCGACACGTAAAAAAACCGAAATACGGTATTGACATAACGAAAGCTGAGGTTAGGTAAAGTTAGATGAGTTAAATAAACTAACCTAAGTAAACCTAAAATAACTTAACTTTGCCATTCCGATATCGATGGTTTTTTCCCGCTAAATTGACTGCGCATTTTCCGTATCTGCCATACACCAGAAGAGCCATGTCGAAATTGTCGTTTAATGCTATTGTTACTTGAACGTTATTTATGTTATATCTCGAAAACTAAGCATTTTCGAGCACAATTTCATTTGCGTAAAACGTCTTAAATGTCTCCAATTACCTAGATCCCGCAACGACATTTTGAAAATCGTTGACAACATTAAATTCAATATTGACCGTAGTTTGGATGAGAGCCGCGCTGCAGGTGAATATGGGAGAAAAAGCTATTTTATCTACTTTTGCTTTTAAAATCGGTAACTGCTCTTTGCGCGCCGTGAAAATTTCGGGATGCCAGCCTCCTTTTATCATGGAGAGTTTAGCATAGAAATTGAAATTAGCGGTGTTGTGTGAGGATTACTTGGTGACTGTCAACGGCTTAAACGAATCCAAGAATTACTCAACTAAAGTGATAGAAGTACCCCTTGAAGTTGGAGGTTGCCTTCACGAAATAAAAGCAATTTGTGTGCCTGATATTCAGACGTCAATCAAGCTCCCTGGTTTAACGAAGGCCGCTGAGGAGATATCCCGTAAAGGTTACAAACTTGCTGATCCTAATTTATTAATGACTGATGAAATCTCTCATATTGAACTGATCCTTGGCATGAATGGTCCTGACATACTACTGGAGAATCAGGTTCAGTTTGGGCCACCAATACCGTCTGTAATGTCGAGAACGCGTGCAGGAATTCTTTTGTGCGGCAGCCTGGCGAGACTTCTTACTAACATCCCTGAGTTGCTTAACGGAAATTTTCAGGTTACTGGTCACGATGAACATGCAGGAATGGCTTCGCTTCGAAAACCAAAAAAAAGTAGTAGGGGACGAATTTCGCCCGGAGGTTAAAAGTACAGGCCGCAAGTGCTGGAGTCACCCATAGTTGTGCTAGGAGAGGACGACGATGTGGAAGAGACCCTGCAGCGTGCTACCGAAGACATGCTCGATGCCCAATGTCAGCTTTCGTTGGGCTAGGACACGGAACACATGAAGAAAAAAACCGTGGAAATGAATGATGATATTGTAAAATTCGTGTTAGACACAAGCGCCGTCAGGACGACGTGAGGCTAATTATGCCCCTCTCCTGGAAAGGAGATGTTGCATATTTTTTGGGGCATGAACTTCAACCTAGCGAAGAAGATATTAACCAGCCTGCAACAGAAATCTCCCGAGAAGCTGCACATGATTGACGCCATCAAAAGAGAGTGGGAAGAGTAAGGTATCGTAAAGAAAATAGAAAATTCCTTTTGAGTTTCAAAAGATGGCGACCAACGATGAACCTTTCCAAATATCGATAGACGAAGCAACCTTTTCTCCTACGACGAGAGCTGTCAAGCTGATGGGACTGGAGTGGGACCGTCGCGACGACGGGATTGCTGCGAAAAAAATTTCGCTTGATGGATCTGCAAACACGAAGCGACGAATACTTCAAACCATAGTCAGTCAGTTTCAGCCCTTTAATTTTTCTAGGCCTTGTCTTAACAGAGTCAGGCTGCTTCTACATTTGTTGCAAGGCAACAAAGAAACGACGTGGGATGAAGTATTCAACCCCCGGGCGGTGAGGCAGTAAAAGAACATCGTACGGCAAGCAAACAAGACTCCGCGGATATCTGTAAGTAGACTCGTGGGAGATCGGGACGAGCCAAATGAATTAATCGCTTTTACAGATGCGAGCAAAACTATTTATGCATCTGTTGTTTACCTCAAAAATTCAGTGACTAAGAAGGTTCATTTCCTTTCTGAAAAAAATAGATTGGATTGAAAGAAAAATAGATTGGATAGAAAGAAAAATAGATTGGATAGATTGGAAAAAATAAATAGAATCAACTACAAAATAAAACTATTCCTACTCTCACGCTGCAGGCCATTGCGTTAGTAGTAAAAATGTGCGATCTTAGCGACGAACTGTCGGGGACAAAGTGCCCAATTCCTATTAGGATCGTTAAGAGGCAGTTATTCACGGACAGCACAATCTCACTGCATTGGCTGAATTCGCAGACTCAAACTTCGAACAAAATACAGAAACTGTCTGTGTTTGTTCTAAACAAACTGAATTATATAGAACGAATGTGCAGTAGCAATGCCATAACCTTTGATTTTCTCCCTACTAATCAAAATCCAGCAGATTGCCTCTCACGCTGCTTCAGTTATTGCCAGCTGAAAAAGAGCTGTTACGTGAGCGGACCTAGGTTTCTTGCAGAACAAGCGTTGGCCCCGACCGGCACTGTGTCAGTAACAGTGCCGAGTCCTCGAGTGAGTCCAGAACAATCTTATACAGGCTTGCACGTTTCGAGGCAGCAGGAGCCTTCCCATATAATTGACGCAGAGAAATTTGGTAATCTAAAGAAGCTGTTGAATGTGCATTGAAAGTGTTGGTGTTCATAAACAAATTGAAACAACGCTTAAAAAACACGGATCCGCATAATTCGAGCATCCGGCTCCCATTGACGATTACGAATCTTTTAAAATCTCGTCCTGAGAGATCAGTTTGCATTTTATCTAGGCCTATGAAATTTTTTCTGCTGTGGCAATCTTGCCGTGAAAGATACACCCCCGTTGGTGTCGAAAATAGATGTTTTCAGAGACCCAAACGATAGAATCTTGAAAGTTAAAAGTGAATTCGGCCGGTGGAGTAACGACAAAAGCTACAATTTTCTCATTCTGCTCTCTCCTAAAAGCAAGTTAGTCGAGCTGGTAATTAGAGATGCTCATAGTTCTCTCGCCCACGGAGGATGTTACTCTATTTTAGCGTTTACGAAATCAATTTTTTGTGCCGTGTTTGTTCTCGGCTGTAAAGACAGTTCTGAAAAAATGCATCGTCTGCCGACGTTTCAATAGATGAACTGTTGAGCTGAACCAAAGCTCCTACCGTAATTTCAGAGCCGATCCTCCTTCCGAGCTCTTTAAGTATCTATTCCTGGACTATTTAGGTCCGATGTTTGTTATAAAACAAACAGAAAAATGTAAAACCTGGCATCTGTGTTTGACCTGTTGCTGGAGCAGAGTTAAACAATTTCGGTTCCAGATTTGACAATCAAAAGCTTTTTGCGAGCCTTACAAATTCATGTTTTCCAACACAGCTTACCTAATCGCATATTTTCTGACTGGGGGTCGCAAGGCTAGATCCGATATCGAAAGGAATTTCTTGTGTAATGTAGAGGCGCAGTCGTATTTCTCTGATCATGGGATGGAGACGACTAGTTTTCAACAGTATTTTAAGGGAAATAGCTCCCTCGGTTCTCTCGTGAGAGTGTGTGTTAAATTCACCAAAAGGATAATGTTCGGTGCCGTTAGCAGTAATGTCCTTGACTATCATGATTTTAAACTGCTTATAGCGCAAACTATTAACCTTTTGAATAAGAGACCTCTTGTCTTTCGGGAAGCATTACGCGATGAAAAAATCTGCTTGCGTGCCTCCAACCCTAACCCCAGAATTCTCTGCCATGGCCAGGAGTTGGTTACGTATAACTTGATTTCAGCACTGCAACCTGACCCGGATCGGGATGAAGAATGGAAAGCGTCTGTAGGTTCCAAATCATCCCTCAGCGAGCTGTTCGCGAAACAGCGTAGAGTGTCGGAGAATTTAACCCGAGCGTATAAGGAAGAAATCAGATAGACTCTTGTAAGTCAAGCGGTGAACGCGAAAGAGAGGTACACGCCTGTGAAGCGTCTCCGTCTCGAGGTGAACGATTTGGTTTTACTTAAAGATCCCATGCTGAGAACAAACCATTACTCGATGGCCATCGTGAAAGAAATTGAGGTGAATGACCAAGGGGAAGCTACGGGAGTCGTAGTGATGAAAGGTTGTACAAGAGAGCGAGCGAAGATACATGTATGCTCATTACTCCTCTCATGCGTCCTCAGCAGGATGGCGGCGACAGCGACGCCCAGCTCTCTTCAGTAGAGCAGCGCCTGATCCAGGGGAACAGACTGACGAGGGCAGCGGCTACGAACGGTAGTCAAAAAACGAAAATTTTATTAGAGTAGAATTTTAATTTTCCGAGTCTTGTACAGCGTAAATGCGTTACCCTTTTGATTTTTTGATGTTCTCATTTTTTGCATGATTTTCACTGTGTACTGAAGGCCCATTGATGTCTCAGTTCTTTCGCTCCTAACGCTTTGATAATTCGTAGTATTTAAGTATCTAAGCAGTTAAGTGTTAAAGCGTTCAATTCCAGATTCACCTCGTTTGACTTTTTCTTAGAGCTAAGTAAAAGGAATAGAATTCGGGTTTCATATGACGTGTGAAACTCCAAATTGGCCCGTTGGCAGTGATAAATAAAACCCTCAACCGTAGGTTAGTGAGCAATAAAATTTCAAATAAACTCAGTAGGAAGAGTCACTGGCATTTGGCTTCACCTTCATTTCATCGCCCTGACTTTTATTAAAAACTAGTGCACACGGCTCGTCAAAAAATGATAGGGTTAGATATCGGACCAACTGAGCTTAAGCATGACTTTCCCATGATTTCCAATGCTATTCTACGGCTTTCCTATAATTTTTTAAGTCTCAACTGCTGATATTCAATACAACCTAATCTAACCTAACCAACAATACACGTATCAGTGTATGGTTGTAAGCTCCTGGATTGAAATATAGTCATCTGCAGTCATATATATTTATCCGCAGTCATATATTAATCTTCCATACACGTGATAGTCTCCGGCGTCTTTCTTGCTGTCGAAGTCTTGCTTCCGAGCCCTTTGGTTATCTCTGTTGCGGTTGGGCATGTTTCTATCCATGGTGGCCTCTTTTGCCGGAAATTTATTCTGAAATGTCGTCTATGATCTCTTCGAAGCTTTTCAAGAAAATCACAATTTCGAAAACAATAACTCATGTTCCAAAATTTTGGGCCTTATACTAAGTGGTAGCCAGGTTACTGGTCAAACGAATTTAAAACATTTCTTTTCGCATTATCAATTAAAAGTATTAAAGCAACATGATGAATTTCAACAGAGAATGCTCCAAAGAAAATTTCTATTTGTAAAAATAAGCCGATTGCGTATTCTGGATACCATAATGCAAGCGAAAGGGAATTGAATCGCCACAAAAAAAAATGTAATAGTATAATTTCTTGTATTTCTTAAGCTTTATCCTTGTCGCTATCAAAGCTATCGATTAGAAGGAGGGGTCATATAGACGAACGGACGGACGCGGCTCCTTTTATAATAGTGATTTATGAAGCTTCTTCTACCCTTCTTAATGTCCGATCACTAATAAAAGTTAAAATGTGGAACTCCGCGAACTCGAGAGAGGTCGCTCTCTTGAATCGAGCGCGGTCGGACAGACCTCGCAGCTGGCCGTATCCTTCTCCTCTTCGACGCAACCGCGCAAGCTGGACTGCTTATAGCAGACTCTTGTTCTCCGAGACACCCGCACCCAGAAGTGAGGGACTAATTCCCCCGTCCCCCTGGGGACCTCCGGTCTGCAGCACTACAACGGGCACCATCCACAGCCATGACAGGCTGCACCACTAGAGAAGTAAGTCAGAGGTATTTGGAATGAAGTCGTGCTGAATGCCAGTGATTGCTTCGTGTAGTCATTACAACGCGGGCTGTAATCTAAAAGGGGAAAGGGCAGTTTATGATAAATCTTGAATTATTCAATCTCTAGTCCTAATTGATAGCGATTATTTTCTCGTAATTGATAACGATTATTTTTTCTTAATTGATAACGATTATTTTCTCTTAATTGATGACGATTATTTTTTCTTAATTGATAACGATTATTTTCTCTTAATTGATAACGATTATTTTCTCTTAATTGATAACGATTATTTTCTCTTAATTGATGACGATTATTTTTTCTTAATTGATAACGATGATTTTCTCCTTATTGATAACGATGATTTTCTCTTAATTGATAACGATTATTTTCTCTTAATTGATAACGATTATTTTCTCATAATTGATAACGATTATTTTCTCATAATTGATAACGATTATTTTCTCATAATTGATAACGATCATTTTCTCTTAATTGATAACGATTATTTTCTATTAATTGATAACGATTATTTTCTCCTTATTGACCACGATTGTTTTCTCCTAATAGATAGTGCGATTATTTTGTCATGATGATTGATCGCACATTTTATCCTAATTGATTGGTCGTACATTTTTTCCTAATTGATTGATCGTACATTTTTTCCTAAATGATTGATCGTACATTTTTTCCTAATTGATTGATCGTACATTTTTTCCTAATTGATTGACCGTATGTTTTTTCCTAATTGATTGATCGCACATGTTTTCTTAAATGATTGATAGCATTTTTTTCTTAATTGATTGATCGCGCATTTTTTTTTAATTGATTGATCGCATATTTTCTCCTAATCTATGGAATTTAACACGTTTCGTAACAATTCGCTACTCTCTACGGTAGTGACACACTTCGTCGAGACGTGATTCGCAGTCCTCGATTTTGGACTTTTCTTAACAATTCATCATTCTTTCACAGCTTCTTTCCCGTGATGGAAAAGACGGGCAGCTCGAACACGGCAAGGCTCTCGGACCACAGTGGATCCGCAGTCCGTCTTTCGAGCGCGGACAGATTGAGTTGTCATTGGTCCTGCTACCCCAAACACGGACATTGCCCACCCTTATAACCTTGTTCGTAGTAAGTTATTACGTTTAATTCTGCAAATGGTGCCAATATTACTGTGTTTCATTCAGAGCTCGGTTATTTTTAGTATTTCCTGGAAATATTTCTTGTTACTTTATGACTATTTCACAGAGATAGCTTTCTGTAAAAAATCGTAGGGTACTCCCTTATGATTATTTTCAAAGATATTTTGCAGCAGAAATCGCATTCAATAATCGAAATTCTCGCATTAATATATTATCAATCTATTCTTTCTATTCTCGCATTCAATAATCAAATTAAGTTCGTTAGAACCGGAATGACATTATTTTTTGACTATTTCACGAAGTTAGTTTTATATAAAAAATCGTATGGGGACCTCCAAATATTTTTCAGAGATATTTTGCACCAAAAATTTGGGTTTTATCATATTCTTGTGCAAATAGACTGCATTTTTAGCATTCAACAATCAAAATGAGTTCGTTAGAACAGGACTGACAGGGTTTTTTGACCATATCAAGCAGAAAATTTTCTGTGAAAAATCGTCTGGGGAAATTTTGCGAACAGGTTGATCAAATGTGTGTTCTATCAATTTTTATCACAAATAGAGTGAATTTCTCGTTTCCAACAATCAAAATGAGTTCGTTAGAACAGATATGACACGGTTTCTTGACCATATCACGACGTTAATTTTCTGGAAAAAATCGTAGGGGTACCCCCTTATGAAATTTTTGAGCGAAATTTTGAGCCAAAAATGTGTGTTTCATCAAATTCTATTACAAATAGAGTGAATTTCTCGCGTTAAATGATCAAAATTAGTTCGTTAGAACAGGTCTGACACGGTTTTTTGACCATATCACGAAATTAATATTCTGGAAAAAATCGTAAGGGTACTCCCATATGAAATTTTTGAGCGAAATTTTGCGCCAAAACTGTGTGTTTCATCAATTTCTATTACAAATAGAGTGAATTTCTCGCGTTAAATGATCAAAATGAGTTCGTTAGAACAGGTCTGACACGGTTTTTTGACCATATCACGAAGTTAATTTTCTGGAAAAAATCGTAAGGGTACCCCTTATGAAATTTTTAAGCGAAATTTTGCGCCAAAAATGTGTGTTTTATCAATTTCTATTACAAATAGAGTGAATTTCTCGCGTCAAATGATCAAAATGAGTTCGTTCGAACAGGTCTGACACGGTTTTTTGAACATATCACGAAGTTTATTTTCTGGAAAAAATCGCAGGGGTAACCCCTTATGAAATTTTTGAGCGAAATTTTGCGCCAAAAATGTGTTTTATCAATTTCTATTACAAATAGAGTGAATTTCTCGCTTTACATGATCAAAATGAGTTTGTTAGAACAGGTCTGACACGGTTTTTTAACCATATCACGAAGCTAATTTTCTGGAAAAAATCGTTAGGGTACCCCCTTATGAAATTTTTGAGCGAAATTTTGCGCCAAAAATGTGTTTCATCAAATTCTATTACAAATAGAGTGAATTTCTCGCGTTAAATGATCAAAATGAGTTCGTTAGAACAGGT
>JACJUY010002614.1:90579-102796 GCA_014220935.1 Platorchestia sp. MABIK | reverse complement strand
ATGTTCTTCGAAGACGACATATACGTCGTGTCGAGGTGAGCATTTCTTTCCTTTTTTCCTGTCTTGTCATAAATTTGTCATGTGCAGCGTGTACTGGCATTTTTAGGGTGTCAGCAAAAGACAATGTTTTCTGTGCCAGTTAGTTCTGGAAGTTTCTCGCCGCAAAAGCGGGTAGGTGAGACACCAGTAAACTTCTAATTTTGACAAGACATTAAAACTAGATGCAATGCAAAAAAAATCATGCTATGAATTATAAAGCAAAATTTTAAGGAATTTTACCATCGGGATTGTAGTAATGGATCGAAGGTGACTAGTGGCAAACAGCAATTAAGTTACTGGTAATCTCAATCAATGGGTTGACTCATGTATATCGGAAAGAACAATCTCAATCCTCTCAACTAACTGACCAGGAGGTTCATCTAGGCCTGATAACTACACATAAAACTAAAGGGAAATAATTTCGGTTCACTGTAAAATTGAGATCAACCACGAATTATCCTGCTAAGAGTATAATTATGAAGAAGCGCACCCAGGGGAAGGGGGGGGGGGCACGGGGCCGTGGTCCCCGTACTATTATTTTGTTTATGTCCTATTTCTCCTCTTATTGAATTGTCTTGTATATCCCAAGTTCAGACTTAATACTCTTAATTTGTGACATTGCTGTTTCTTTCATAAGTTCAATTACCCACGATTTTCATTAAAATTTCTTATTATTCTACAAAAAATGAATCTATTGATGTATTTCTTGACTTCTGAGCGAGCATACACTGCATTAAAAGGTTGTGTCACACCCTCCGTTTTCATCGCTAGCTCTACAGTTCATCATGAAAGAATCTAGTACCTAAGCCAACATTTATAATCTTCCTAAAATAAATTTACGAATTATTATTTCTTTCTAATAATTTCTAAATGATTTGCGCTAATAATAATGAGATAAAAATCTAACCAACGTTTTGTCATAGTAATATGAAAACATTGCATACCAACATGATATTCCGTTGTGTATAGGGTGGGGGTGGATGGTGTTGACAATCAACAAAACAGACGACGCCTTGAGAGATACCCATGACAGTAGAGTAGCAGAGCCAGGTATGTAAATGGATGATCCTTCAGTGAAAGTTCCGTTAAGCCAATATTGAATTCATTTGCAAGCGTACTATTTGTATGAGTATGTTTTATTGAATCTGGTGGAGCTAAGAAATTATCTTTCATTGAATAAACACCTATAGATTCGAACATATTTATTTACGATAAATTCAATAATTTTTGGGTCAAAATCTCTTACAAGACACGTAAACCTGTGTAGATAAGATTAGGAAAGAGTTATAGGTCGAATTTTTAGCATTTAATATGGTAATGGTAGGTACAGAGAAGTTTCACAGATACCATCACTTTCACTTGATGACAAATTTATACGTTATTTTAATAGTCATTCAACCAATCCTTCTTCATCGGCAATTTTTTACAAGTTTATTACCATGAATTATGTATTTTTGTATAAAATAGTGTTATTGTTGTACCTACTATGTTACATTCTTCTTTAGTATAATGACATTGTAATCAGGTGTAAGTTTTTCTAATTTAATTTAGCCAATGAAAATTTTTTTCCAAATTTATATAAAATTTCTTTTTTAATATCTTCTTAAGCTTCAAAATTTCTATTATGAGTTAAGTGGATAGTTTTTTATTTTCTTAGATTTTGACAGTAGGCTAGTTCATGATTTTTACAATTCCTACATTCAATGCTCTTTATTCAGTTTTGAATTTTAGCTGTGGGTCTCCATACCAAATGGTGCTTTCATCCTTCTCTTAGGAACATCTTTGTTGTGGTTAGGACTGATTTAACTGATGTTTGGTAGTAATTACTTTAAAATTCTCTATAAGTTTTAAATATCTTGTTTTTATTTTGCTTTGTTTTCTTGTTTAAAATATGGAATGCTTATTTTGTGCAGGTTTTAAAGATGGCGTGGCGCTTCAAAGTAAGCAAGTACAAGAATGCTGTTGGTGTGGTCCCGAGAAAAGAAGACTGGCTCAGTGACATCAAAGTTGGCTCTCCTCAGTCATGTGGCAATCATATCAAAGCATCAGCTGCTTTCATGGCCTTCAATGTTGAAAACAGAGGTAAGTTTGTGCTTTCTTGGTGCTGAGATTTAAAGTTTCTTATGACATCAATCCAAGTTTTTGCTGAATGAGTATGTAAATCTGAAATTTTAGAAGATGCTTCAAGTATAAAAAGTGTTAACTGAGTATTCTATTATGGCTGAAGAGTTTAATTCTCCAAAACAAAAAAATAGCTTTTTTGTGTTACAGAATTTCAAAACTATGTTATTGAGCATTTCACATCAATTGTAAAGGGCAGCTGGAATGCAAGTACAAATTAAACATAATTATTCATCATTAAAGGCTTTGTAGTTAGTGTGTCCCACATTCTTTCTGTCTGCTAGACTATTGCCATTTATAGTGTTTCCTAGCATGAATACATTTTTGGTCTATAATGAGTTTAATGCGCTCACAAAATTTATAAATTTGGTTCCCAAGAATTGGTAAAGGAGCACATTTAAAAATGTTCTACACGAATAACATTTTGCTTGCTGATGCATCATTTTTGAGATATAACATGAATAACGTTCAGGTAAGAATAGCATTACAGTGGTACCTCGGTACTCGACCATAATCCATTCTGAGGTGGTGGTCGAGCACCGATTTGTTCGAACACCGAAACCAATTTTCCCATAGGAAATAATGGAAAGTATTTTAATCCGTTCTTACCATTACGAAAAGTACCTAAAATATTATAAGAACGTGTATCTAAACAACAATGAAGACGTAAATGTGCACAAGCAGTACATGATAAAGATAAATAAAGCATTATAAACCATTTTGCTTTTTTGCATATGAGAGCTTCACTAATGCTGTCCCCTGCCAACATCTTTTCCTTGGTGAAGATAAGAAGCAACTTCCCCATTTCTTCCATTATCTGAGGCCTTTGCTTACCAATTGCTGTCACTCCCATTGCAACATCAGCTTTCTTTAACACTTCCTTATGCTTCAAGATAGTGGAAGTGGTTGACTTTGCCATTTCGTACTGCGACGCTAGGTCGGACACTCGTACACCACTTCCATGTTTTGTTATAATTTCCTTCTTCAGTTCAATAGTGGTCCTCACTGTTTTCCTCTTTGCCTTCCCCTTATCACTGTCTTTTTTTGGACCCATTATTAAGGGCTAGAGCAACACGAAAAAGTTTAAATCTGGGAAGAAATACTCGAACAAACTTCGTACGTCTTACTCCGCTGGCGGTCCGAGTCGAACTGACGCTTACCCAGGGTGTTCGGGTCGACTCTGATAGTCGAGTACCGAAAATCTGTTCGAGGTCCGACGCATTTTCAACTCAAATTTTTTGGTCGAGCACTGATTTGGTCGAGTATAGAGGCGGTCGAGTACCGAGGTACCACTGTATATAGTCGGCTGTGTTGTACCTGCATTGTTAGAACAGGCGCAGTATTTTGGCGGGAAGCGTCGGAATAGCTAAGTTAAGTTATTTTAGGTTAGTTTAGGCTAGTTTATTCAACTAACCAAACCTAACCTTTCATCACGTCAATACCATATTACAGCATATTTGGGTGTCTGTTTCTTCACTGTTAAACACGACTTTGCTATAACTTTGAAGTTTAATAGCTCAAAAATTACGCATCAGTGAGCAAAATGTCATTTCTGTAAAATATTCTTGAATGTGTTCCTTTAGTGATTCTTTGGAACAGAATTTTTTAATTTCCGTGAGTGCATTAAACCTTATATTTACCATATTTTTTTCCATTGTTCTTGCATGAATCATTTCTTGTATAACTGATTCTTGCAGTGCTTTTGAGTTAAAATATGTTGATCATCAACCAGTTTTGATGCTTACAACTTATACTTGTAGTTACCGCATAAAAATTACTTGCATTTTATCTATATCTATTAAAGAGATTGAATATTAAGTTCTTGAAAACTATTTCCTATAAATAGTTTGAAAACATGTTCTGTATCTAGCAACAGAGCTATAAGGGCTTTAACATGACTTGATGATAGGAATCTTTGAAATGTATTTTCTTTTGTTTATGGAATCAGATGAAACAACTTTTCATGTGAATTCTATTTGGTAGATTTTTCCAGCTAACATTCCCATGTTCATTGATATTTCTGATTTTCAATGCTTTTATTCAGAATGACTTTATCTAAGTGTAAAATGATTTTGAAAATGTATGCTCTACAAATTATATTTTTCCTCCTAAGCTGTCCTGTTTGGGGTGTTCCACTTTGTGTCCAAGACTTGGTTTTCTGAAATGGAAATAAATTAGAAGGCTTAAGATGCTTCAAGAGAAAAACAAATTCAAAGCACTGTGAGTGTAATTCAAGTGTTATTTTGGTAAGGCTTCATCTTAAAATCTGAAGGAGAATTTTAAATGCATTTGAGTATAAAGTTAATGCTTTGAAAAAGCACACTGGGCATAGCGTGTTAACGGTTTTAGTTGTTTGTGTATGAGCTATTCTGTAAATTGTTAAGCTGGTTCATCATATTTTGTGTTCAATAGAATTAAAAGGGCAATTTTTAGGAAATCTAATTCGCAAGATGAAAAGAAGAACCAATATAAAAGGGAACATTCTTTTGATAACAAACGTTTCGGAATCTTCGATTCCATCATCAGTGCTGTAAAACAGAATAAAAATCTATAATGAACAAATTGCAAAAAGTTATAAGAATATAATATCAATATACCTACATTGAACGAAAAATTGCTAAGCCTAACCATTAAAAAATACAATTTCTATCCAACATTCAAAGCCATACGTACACATGCGCCTAAATTCTAGCAAACAAACAAACACACAATAACAACTACCCAAAGTAACAGGACTACACACACACATCCGTACACACTCCTATTCACACAGTTGGGGCAATATTTAATTTCATCGCACTTTGGTCATTATTTAACTGAGGTCTATGGGTAAAAATAAACAAGGATTCTAAAATTCTAAGGTCAAATTCTTCTGTGGTTCTACAAAGTGTGGAGAAATTGGAATTTTTGAAAGGGTGGTTTGAACTATGGCAATGATCTCGGATAGCGGACTGGGAGGGAGATGAACATGTATCTTTGGTCAACAATCTAGTTAAAAAGTTTTTAGACAAAAAACTTTCCCCTCCATCTACAATTCTGACCGCACCAAAGCAGAAAGTTTTCATCGAGCTCCCTTTCTTAGGCTATCTCAACAAGGAGATAAGAAAGGAACTTTTATCCCTGATACACTCTCATTTTACCTTCATTGACGTGCTACCATTTTATAGAAATAGTTTTAAAATAGGTTCATTTTTTAATAGGAAAGAGCGTTTGGAAGAGTGCCTGAGAAGTGGTTGTGTATATTTTTTATAAATGTGATTGCTGCCTGCAGTCCTATGTTGGAAGTACCGCACTCCAGCAATTTATTCGTCACAGCCAACACTCTGGTATCTCCCATAGAACCGGCCGTCCATATTCATCTCCCTCCCTATCCGAGATCATTGCCATAGTTCAAACCACCCTTTCAAAAATTCCAATTTCTCCACACTTTGTAGAACCACAGAGGAATTTGACCTTAGAATTTTAGAATCCTTGTTTATTTTTACCCATAGACCTCAGTTAAATAATGACCAAAGTGCGATGAAATTAAATATTGCCCCAACTGTGTGAATAGGAGTGTGTTTGGATGTGTGTGTGTAGTCTTGTTACTTTGGGTAGTTGTTATTGTGTGTTTGTTTGATTGCTAGAATTTAGGTGCATGTGTATGTATGGCTTTGAATGTTGGATAGAAATTGTATTTTTTGATGGTTAGGCTTAGCAATTTTTCGTTCAATGTAGGTATATTGATATTATATTCTTATAACTTTTTCGCAATTTATTCATTATCGATTTTTATTCTGTTTTACAGCACTGATGATGGAATCGGAGATTCTGAAACGTTTGTTATCAAAAGAATGTTCCCTTTTATATTGGTTCTTCTTTTCATCTTGCGAATTTTGTGTTCATAATGAAAGATTTAATTTTTCAGTCTGAAATGTTTTTTTTTTAAGGGTCAAGTCTTTATAAGTATTACACAAGTCTTGCCTTACATTTGTGTTAATTTAAATTTAAGATAAATGATCCTGATATAATGATTTAATAGCAACTTCCTGCTCAGGTGGAGGCTCTCTGGGAGTGATGCCTTTAACCAGCAAAGGCCGCTTTGACCCCAACCAGCCGCTGCTGCACGCACACAGTGACCTCATCACGGACTTTGACTTCTCGCCATTTGACGATGGCATGTTGGCCACAGGCTCAACTGATGCCTATGTGAGTAGCAAGTGACTGTCTTGCCAAAATGATGCTGTTTTTATCTTGTGTTGGAAGGTCCGGCAGTGCATCACTAGGAGCAAGGTGTTCATTTTTTAGGATGGGATGTTACACATTGCACAGTTGAGAGAAAATTTCTTGACTGATGGGTCCTCATATAATAAAAATGAAAGAGATTAGTGGGAACAGAGTTAATTCTACTATGTAGCAGCAGGTGTAACACATGCGTAAAATCTGTTTTTAAGAGTTAAAATTATGCCTGTAAAATGGATATATTTGAAACTTCTTGTTTGCATAATACGATGCTTCTGTACCTTTTAGTTCTGGTTAAAAGTTTGAAAAATTTAGTAAGAAATATGATAGGATTTTTGCTTTTATTGGGGAAAATTCACCAATATATGGTCGAAAATATATTGAAGTGTTAACAAAAGGGGGAAAAATAGATGTATGGTTTGATTACTTCTTGAACTAAGTTTGATTGAAGTCTTTTGACTGTGGAGTAGATGTCGAGCTACATTTCATGCACTTCTCATGCTCTCTATTGTTAAGCTATAGCACCTCTAGTTCTCCATCAGTCAGATGGGGCCGGCAATCTTATCTCAATAAAACTGATGTTTATGCAGGATTCTATTTTGAATTTTATCTCATAGATGTAAACAAATTGAGCAAATTCCATATTTAGTTTCATTTTTACTACAGAGTTAACATGCATAGGTTTTAGGCCAGTACTTTTCTTCTCTCACTGTGTTTTAATTCAGTTATCTGATAATCAGTACAAAGATTTTTCAGTTTTTGGATTATTTCTCTCTCATACTGAAGGGCATTCTGCATTGTTAGCCAATCTCAATATTTCATTTTGTGAACTGTGAAAACCTGGCGTTTATTTGTGCCATTCTTTAATATTGAAAGGAAACAATTGTGCACAAAGTAACCCTTTTCTTTTGGTTACAGCCTTAAACCTTGAGAATTATTTTAATATTTTATTCCTGTGTTTATTTTATTAGTCGGTACCTATATTGTGGGGAACTATAGTGTGTGCTCAATTAATTTCATGACATTTTCTTGGTTACTTGAATTTTTTCACAGAAGTTGAGACAATTTTGGCTTTCATGTGTAATCTCCTGTATGTTGTCCACCGAGTCTCGATGCCAATTGGTTGTTAGCCTTGCTGGATATTATAACTTATTACTTATTTCCCTTCAAAATTTATTTTGGAATTTCCTATTTTCAAAAACCGCATCTCTCTTCTAACACCAGCATTCTTTTGGCTTCATTCCCTTTTTCAAATGCTAGGGCAGTTTCTTCAGAAGTAAGTTTTTTCCCTGATTTCTGCGTGACAGAAGTCTAAGCTCTACTAATGGTGCACAATGGCTTGCCAGGTGCATGTGTGGCACATCCCAGAGCAAGGTCTGGAGAGCAACATCAGCACACCAGAATACTCGCTGCCGCAGTTTGACAAGCGCGTCGAGAATGTGCTCTTCCACCCCACCACGGAGTTCGTCCTCTCTGTTGCCTACTACGACACCATCAAGGTGTATGACATCTTGCATCAGAAGGAGATCGCTTGTGAGTCTGGTGTCTTAACTCCAGTGATTTTCTTTGCCTCTCTTTGGTTCCTGAGTGGAATTAGGTCCATTTACAGCACATGTTTAATTGAACGTGCATTAAACCTTCATTACAATAGTAACTCATGTAATTGATGAGTGTCCAAATGTACATGACTGTGCATCGTCAGTACAGTATTAGATAAATGTTCTCTTGCAAGTGTTTGTACACATTCTCCTCATGACTAGTACATAAATTTTTCTTTCACTTTTGATCCTTCTTTTACTAAAGAATTCTTGTGTACATCAACGTTTATATGTTGGTGATAATCCTTCACTTGCATAGGTTTTTTTAGGCTGCAGTGAATACATGTCATTCAAGTAAAATTTACGTGACCTTTGCTTGTCACACTTTCTGCTACGATTTCATCGGCTCATTGCCACGGTGCTCGGTTTTTCTAATTGTCTTTTCAACTGTAATACCATATCATTAGAATGATGTAATCTTAATTACTGATATGGAATATTTTAGAATTATAGTCTGATATTTTGCCGCTAGTTTCTAATGGAACAATAACTTCAGAGAAGTTCCTTCCTGAGCTCCTTCTTGAAACTTCAAATGTATTACATAATGTGACAGCAACATTTGTACAGGCATGAGCAATTTCTACATTGAATTTTATGGCTCTGGACCCTGTGTACTAGACCCATAGAGTGTACCCTCTAGCATCCAGCTATTGAGTAATTCCAAGCAGCATTGAACTTCATGACTGTAAGCCAAAGTTCGCGTATATCACGCAACCAAAATGAACTGCATGACCGCAAGCCAAAGATATACACAACCAAAATCACATTACGTGCATGCTAGAGAGATGCTTGCAGTAAAGCATTATCTTTGGTGCTCTGTACAGGCTGTGGAAGAACTTGTAGAGTAGCCTGGTGCAGTAGAGTTCCTGACAACCAGACTCGTACATGTCCCGATGGCAAGTTATTCCGGTTGTCAAGTCACCCGCATGATGATAGGAAAATTGAAAATTAATTGAAATGTAAATGACTTTATTGCAGGTAAAGTTTAGAGGAACATTACAAACATAGGAACATTTGCAAGAATTGCATGTTTCCATTCAAAAACGAATCATCATGTTTGTGGTTAGCTTAAACCAAGAAATAACACATGTTAAATTATTGTTTCCACGATTGTAATAAGTATGAGCTTCATTTTGCTGTAAGTAATGCCACGTTAATTATTATCCATCAGTATTATCATTCATTGCCTCCTTGAAAACATGGTAAACAATGCTAATAAGATTCATTACATCTCCGGTTGTCATGTGAGTCCGGTTGTCAGGCGTCCGGTATTCATGTTGGTCAGTATGTCGGTTACTCTATTGTAAATACTTAACTGAGGTGCTCTGTACAGGCTGTGGAAGTACTTGTAGAGTCACATGGCATATACTTGACTGGGGTGCTCTGTACAGGCTGCAGAGGCGCATCAGACCAGTTGCAGAGCATAAGCTGGCGAGGAGATGGTTCGTCATTAGCCAGCTGCGGCAAGGATCGTCTGGTGAGGGTGCACGATCCCCGCAGCCCTGAGGGTGCCGCCCTGCAGTGCCCTGGCCACCAGAGCACCAAGGACTCGCGCCTCGTATG
This sequence comes from Platorchestia sp. MABIK, assembly GCA_014220935.1. NCBI lineage: Eukaryota > Metazoa > Arthropoda > Malacostraca > Amphipoda > Talitridae > Platorchestia > Platorchestia sp. MABIK. Next base: position 93,254 of record JACJUY010002614.1, on the reverse strand, counting down.
GGCTGGAGACTCCAGCCACATCCTCACCACCGGCTACAGCAGCAACCGTGTCAGGGAGATGTGCCTCAGGGACGTACGCTCCTTTGACAAGCCGGTCAAGACGCAGCAGTTTGATTCTTCCACTGGGTAGGGCGCTTATTTTTTGTCATCTTGTTGGTGGTTTTTGCCAGAGCTGCATTTCTCTGTGACATTACGTTTGCTTCTCTTGCCTATACCTAACTGGGCATTTTCATGATGGAAATCTGTGTTTGGTGGTTCTTAATGCTGACTTGGTCTCAAAAATGGTTGATTTGTAATATGATCGACTTTACTAGATCAAATTGAAGTTGGTTTCCCTAATGCAAAAGGAAACATAAAAATGCATGAAAAAATTGGTGCTAAAATTCTGCCTACAATATCATCGTCCGGCATGCTGTGCTATCCTGCATTGTAGATGTACTCTTCCAATACGGTTCTGGAAATAGACTTTGAAAGGTACAGGCAAAGATAGAATCATGATTTAGGTTGTAGAATACAGATTTTAAAAGAAGGAAAAGATGTAGGGGACAGCTTTTGCTTTAGAATACAAGGCGCGTTTGAGCATCTTGTTTTTTTGCAGCCCAAATAATTGCTGGTTTTATATTCTGAACACTGAAAATGATCTTAAATGCACTATACATTTCATGTCCGTTTTTCTATTTGTATTCCTGAATTCACATGAGGCTTCAATTTAAGTGTTTTCTATCAAGTTGTTTGCATATGTCTATTGTTGCATACAAGCGAGGGCATAGTAAAAACCGATTTTGGTAAAACCGCAACTCAAAATTCCACTAGCTCTTCATAGTTATTCATCACCTCCTCCACTTACACGAAAAACCGCTAAGAGTCAGCTATGAATGGTTGTTTTCAAAATAATCAGAAGTAGGCATTCTTCAAAGGTGAGCATACTTCCTCATATTCTGTAGCCTTGTCACTGGAATTTGAGCAACCTCTTCTATGTATTTTTTTCAGTTATGTCTAATCGTTCTTTTTGAAATCCCATTTGTAGTGTCTCTTGATTGTAACTCAAATGCTCTGTTTTAGGAGTATACTCTGCTCTATCTTAGGTTTCCCAGGCATTCTTTATCGTCATGAAAAAGTTTCTACCTATTTTTCTAACGCGCAGGAAAGCTGCTACGGCCGATTTAGATTAATTTGAAAGTGGTTGCAAGAAGTACAACATGCTTACACGCAACAACTGTCGTTTTTACGAGATTCTTTAACAGCGCATGCATGATACTGAAGTATTCATCCATGGCTATTTTAAATGCTGAGATGTCAAGGAACATGGCGGACTGTACCCTCACTGCCTTCCATCAGCTGAGCACGATTCTCAGGCTTGTCTAAATAACCATGTGTAGTTACAGTGCCTTACTCTCCACCTTCGTCTCTGATGAAGATTCTGTCATTAGTCATCATAAATGATGATGACTAATGACATAATGAGCGACTGTAAAAATATCCCTTTTATGTTTCATGCTGACGTTTGTTTATACATGAAAATGTTCATTTCAGCATCCTGATGCCCCTCTACGATGCGGACACTCGGATGCTTCTCCTGGCTGGCAAGGCCGACGTCAGCATCATGTATTGGGAGGTGACGGAGAAGGAGCCTTTCTTAATGGAGGGGCTCAAGCACACAGGTAAGTGTTAGGTCATATGTTGGTGCTGTAGGTCGTGTGTTGGTGCTGTAGGTCGTGTGTTGGTGATGTGTTGGTGCTGTAGGTCGTGTGTTGGTGCTGTAGGTCGTGTGTTTGTGCTGTAGGTCGTGTGTTTGTGCTGTAGGTCGTGTGTTTGTGCTGTAGGTCGTGTGTTTGTGCTGTAGGTCGTGTGTTGGTGCTGTAGGTCGTGTGTTGGTGCTGAAGGTCACCTGCAGCTGCTGTTTAAATGCGTAATACTGTAGAACTACTCCGATGAATGCCACCGTCATTCTTGATGGATATAAGGAGTAATTTATGATGTCTCTATTCTCTAAATGTTTTGTTGCTAATTCCTGAGGTTGCTTACTGCATGTTGTAAGCGGCAATTAAATGTTGAAGAATTTTGTGCTATTTTGTTGGCAAGGATGAATTTACTCCTCATAGTTGAATTATAGGCTCTGATGATATTGACACTATACTCTGTTCAAATATTGTGCGTAGAGGTGCTTCCTTCAGAATGTTGTTACACCTATCGGTATTTTAGTTTTTTATATCATCAGTTTTTTGGAGTACTGGTACTAGCAAATAGTCTAGATTTTACTTTCTATTGAAGTAATTCTCTCTAATTCTTCAAGTGAAAGAACAAATTTTGCATTTCATTTGAAAATTTTTGGTACGCGGGCTCACACGTGAGCCGTCCAAGTGAGAGGGGAAACGCTGAGTGAGCTGAGTCTGGCTTGCCTATTTGTTTAGTGTTAGAGTGTGCATCAAAACATCCACTCAAACAACACTTAAAAAACACTAAACAAAAAATCAGTTATAGAGCTCATGTTCTCAAAATTGTTTTTGTAGGTTTTCAATTTGTTTTCTCAATGTGAGCCCTACCCGGTGGCACCCACGTCAAGTTCGCACATTTTCATGTACGTGTGTTGCAGCGTCCGTGTGCGTGAAGGATGCGTCTTGTCCACTGGTCCAGAGTTTATCTCATTGCCAGAAGTCGCTGTATCGTCTATAATG
>JACJUY010002614.1:60132-80550 GCA_014220935.1 Platorchestia sp. MABIK | reverse complement strand
TGCCATTGATTTCACTCCTAAGATACTGAAGCAGCATGTATTCCAAAATGCAATGGATTCTTTCAACCTGTATTTTATTGATGAACTGATTAATATGATTCATTATCAAACCAACCTAAAAAGTGTTCAGAAATGAAAGCCTGCTCAAATTACCAGAGAAGAAATCAATATTTTTCTCGGAATCAACATCATCATGGGCTACAATTGCTTCAATCAAATGTGTTTCTAGTAGAAGAATGCAAAGAATATCGGAAATCAAAGTATTAGAGAGTCAATGTCACGGAATAGGTTCTATGAAATTCTTGGCTGCCTTCATCTTGATGACAACACTCATCTACAGGAAAATATAAAAGACAAGCTGTTCAAACCGCTCATTCATCAACAGATTGAATAAAATATATAAATAAAAAATACGTCATTTCTGTTCTCACCAATATTTTGTGCAAGTCGTTTCTTTGAACAAAATGCATGTAGTAAAAGGAGTCTAATTTTTCATGATTGAAAACTATTTCATCATAATATCAATAATTAGTGTTCGAATGAATTTCTTTCAATTTCACAAGTAATTGAACCTAGAATTATGCATGCATGAGGTTTTGAGGTAGCTTATCTGTTAATCTAGCATTGAGGAAAATCGCAGGCCCTTCAGTACTGACGAGAACGCCAGTTCCCACCACGCTATTTTTTTAAATTGAATATTTTTTTCGTAAGTAGAAGTGGTAATGAGTTAATTAACCATGAAATAAAAGATATCAATTGTAAAAACTAAAAAAAGTTATTTATTTCTTACTCTGGGAATGAAAGGGTTAATGCATAAACTACTCCTTCATTTGGAAAATACCATGACATCTTGATTTGGTACGTTACCTTGTGGTGCGTAACTCACTAGTTTGATAACTACCCATGTGTGAAATCTATTATTTACATTTGAAGTAAGTTTATGGCCTTCTAAATTGGAAAGTATCCTGCACTCTCGTGTTAGAGCTCTTTTTCGTGGAAGTTATTTTAATTTGTGTTGGCCTTTTATTATGTCGACTCCATGCAATTACCGGAAAACACTGTTATTACAAACTTGTTCATGCTTCAGATTCATATTATGCAAGGGATCTCATATATGTAAGGCTTGATATGTTGTGTGAGGCTTGATACGATGTAAGACTTGATATGATGTGAGATTTAATATCATGTACAAGACTTCGTACCATGAAACACCTCTTAGCATCACCACATTACTTCATCAGACACTCCCAGAGGGAAGATGTGAGGTCATGACCTTATGGTGTTTGGTAAGCCTTCCTTTTGTTGAAATAGAATAGGTTTTTTGTTTTGTTACGGACCATATTTTTTAGTTCACTACTGCCCTGTGTTTTAGCACACACTACTTTCTTCTTCAACTTTTATCTAGTTCTATAAACATGTTACCTTGCGAAGGGATCTTGTGTCGGAACACACATTGAGCTTACACACCCCGTTTTATAAATTTCAAACTAAATGGGGCCTTCCTTCTTCCACTCTATGGAACACCTTTGTTGTGGGTAGGGAGGCTTAGCTCTGACATGATGCAATCTCTCTCGCGAAAATGGGTTAACCCAATAGATAGATTTTACAACTTCTGGAAAGCATCATTCCTCAGAAACTTGCACGGTTCGAGGCAAGCGTCTAACGAGTATGAGGTGTCGTGCAGGTAACAGTGTGTTCGTGGTGCTGCCGCTGACGGGCGCGGGCGGAAAGGTGTCTGTGCTGCAGCACCAAAAGGGCGGCCGCCTCGCAGACGGCGTCATCCCTGCCTTCCTGTGTGGGGCTGGCGTGCAGGACTTCGCCTTCGATCCTTTTGACGAGCACTCCCTCTTCATTGGTGAGCATACGTGCAGATCCGTGTGAGGGCTGTTATTGGAGGAGTCTTTCTGTTGTCTTGAAGTCAGATGTTTTATGTGTTTAACTCTTTTCTTGTTCGATGAAATGGTTGTGCTTGTAATATGTGATGAATGACCACTTGCTTGCGTGCTTCTGGTTCATTTTGTGGTTGATCATTGATGAATAATGTGGATGGTTCTTGTTCGGGTGCCACCCTCTGATAATGTCCCTGTCTTAGGGATACCTGAGGGTAGTTAGTTGATCGATAAAAGCCGTATTTTCTGAGGCTGGTTATTCCGTTGGGAATCTTCCTGATATTCATGGATAGGAGAGAACGTCAGATTTGCTTACTGATAAAGCCGTAATTTCTCAGGCTGATTATTCTGTTGGAATCTTCCTGATGTTCAGGGATTGGAGAAAGTTTGCTGACCTTGATTTATTTATTTGAAATTTGTCAACAGTTTTCTTTTCACTGCTGCAAATAGTTTCCAGTATTTTTCGAATTTTGAGATTGCTGCTTGAAGAAGCTAATGCTGTAGCTAAGTAGCGAATATGTCCAGCAAAAAAGCGATTGAGCTAACAAGCCAACAAAAATTTGAAGATCGTGACAGAGGTCCGTTTCTCAAGTATCTATGATACGCGAGCTCAGTTTATTCTAGGGAAGCATTATTTTCCCTCCGTAGTACAGAGGCACCAGTTGACCTATCTTGGCGATGGCTCAACAATCAGCTACTCAAGATTCGATTTTGAAAGTTATTTCTGAAAGGATGAAATACGTATCCAATTGAAACACGGGGCGCTTGAAGTTTAATTAGAGGTTTTTCCTCCTTTTAGAATGAAAATGCTTGGATATATTATTAATGATATTGGTTGTCTTTTACTTCTTTAACACTTTGGTTGCAACGTGAGCCTCCGGTGGTACACGAAGAGAATTTTCACAATATTGTTGACCGGCCAGCAGTCACAAACTCAATTTTCAAAAATACTTAAAACTAATTGAAGACACGATCCAGGTAATGTTTCCTATTTTCAACACTGTATACAATTGACTTTGAATTAGTGTTGAATGTTAAAACTTCGGTTTTACCAGTCGCAGTCAAAGTGTTCAGAAATTTCACATTGCTGCTGCCGCTATGTGATGAAACTGCGCTGAATTTTCTTAGTTTTATCACGTGGCTGTTAACTGCCACCTTTTACTATAGGCGGATCCCTAGATTCGTTATATTTCTCGTGATAACAAAACATGCCTACTCGCTACCGTGGTCTTGCTAAGTCAGTGAGTGTTGTGTGTGCAGGCTGTGATGACGGCAAGGTGCAGCAGTGGCGCATTCCAGCTGATGGCCTCCAGCAGTCCAGCAATGAGCCTGAGGCCGTCCTGTACCACACCTCAGACAAGGTGACTACTGTGTGGGGCCGCACACTCATACGAAGTGTTTTATTAGCTCCATCCTATGACTGTTTTCGGAACATCGTCAACATCAGTGCACGCTTCTTGATTAGGGCTCAATCATTTATTGCTTCGTTAGCGCTTTTTGGGTGTTGATGAAAATCTGTGTTAGTTGTCATCTAAGTTGGTTATAACAAAGAATGCTTTTAATTAGTGCCTATTTCTGTGCCATTAGTCATTGCAACGAATGGTGAGACTCACGTGAGAGGTTCTCAGAGTGTTAGAACCTCTCTCAGGTTCTTCTCATGAATTATCTTCTCTGATGCTTGCTGTTTTTTTGTTCCTCGCTGTCAGAGACAATGTAATGCAAACTTTCTATTTTATTAATAGATTTCATCTGTGTTCAATTCATTCCATTTTGTAATTCAGTTTCACTGAACAAATTCATGTTTAAACTGTTCACGTTGTTTGTTACACGTCTACTTAATGGTGATAAATTTTTCGTTTCAGGTGAAACTGGCTATTGCACATTATGCGGATGCGATTGTATTGGGCATCTTGCATGTACTTATACAGTGCCCACTTGTTAGTTTGTTGTTCCTTGTTAAGAAGAGTAGATGGATTGCTACAAAGAGCTTGTTCATGGAGAGAAAGATTCTCTTCTTCCTATCCATTGCTGGCGACACAGTGAGGCTTAGTTGTTTCACCGATTATATCACCTCGATAGAGCACCGATTTCATCACCTCGGTAGAGCACCGATTTCATCACCTCGGTAGAGCACCGATTTCATCACCTCGGTAGAACACCGATTTCGTTTAGTGCGCTTCTTTTAGAGCATTTTTGTCGGGATTTTGAGCTCGTTTCCTCAAGAAAAATGTGCGGCAATGAGGACCGTTATTTTAACCGGAGAAAACGTGCGTGAAATGTTCCGCTGTGACTCAATCTTTACTGCCGTATCACGCCTCCAGGTGACGATGCTGCGGTTTCACCCCCTGGCTCAGGACGTGCTGGCCATCGTGTATGGAGACTTCGTGGTGAGACTCTGGGACCTGCAGCAGCGAGCCGTTACTATTGAGCTCCAGCCACATCCTGATCAGGTGCAAAGTCCTTTTTCTTCCACTCTCTCTCGTAATCTGAATGCTGTATTGTTACGCTCATCAATATGTGGGTTGTTGTAAAAAATTTGCTGTTCAATCGATTGTAGGTTCGTTTGCTTTTATAATTGGAATTTTATTGGAAGTCTGGTTATTGATTTATGAATTGGACTTTTTTTTATTGTCTACTCTATGCTTACATGACATGTGGTTTTACATGCACTGCTCAAAATGGGGTCAACTGCCTGATAACTTATCATGCGCGTGTTTATAGAGAGCGCCGTCATTTACATCTCACGCTAGTTAATATTTTTCAGAAAATTCTGTTTCTAGGTACTGCGAGTGGTAGTACTGTAATTCAAACATGTTATTTTTCTTCATTTGAACAATCACTCACTTTTTACTCAAAGGGGCGTGTGAAGCGGACGCTTATTTCTTACATAATGAGCGTGGATTATTTGTTCACAGCTCTAGTGAGCTAGGACAATTAGCTTTCTTACGTGAGAGGTGTAGCGTACCTTGGTGGTCACGGTTGTAGAGCCTTCGTCATTCCGAAGTGTCAAAATAATTAATGGATGCCTCATGATAGCTGGAGAACACTCGTCCCTGCTGCAGGTGTTCTCGGTGGCGTGGTCGCCGTGCGGCGTGTACCTGGCGACGCTGGCGCGTGACGGCGCGGTGCGCGTGTTCGATCCCCGCAAGAGCGGCGGCGCGTGCAGAGAGGGGCCGTCGCATCAAGGTGTCCGGGGCGGCAGGATCCTCTGGGCTCTTGACGGAGCCTTTATCATCACCTGCGGGGCATCCAAGTAAGGGCCTTGTGTGCTTCTTAGTGTCCATTTTACTTGCTGCCCTAGTAAGTGATACTGCTGCTTCTTCTTCTGCTGTTTCTTAGTGTCCGAGTTTTCATTTGATTTCACAATCGCGGGTCAAATTTTTCAGAGTCTTTTTATGATGTGAGTTATAGGTACGAGTGTACCGGTCATGATGGGAGTATTCTGCTTGGTTGAAGTTTACTTAATTTTTTTTTTAGAAAAAGCAACATTAAGTTTATTCAGTGTCTCGTGCTCTCATAATTATCTCTAACCGTCGGAGGAGGTCTCTTATAGTTAATTTGAAAAAATCGCTGATTCATCTTCACACAGTCATATTTTTACCAGCAGTAGCAAGTGGCATTCAACGTGGTTCCAAAGCTTTGTAAGCACAAATAGAAGTAAATTTTTTAATTTTACACGTGGAATAAAAGCATTCATGCTTGTTAAAGTGTGGAATAAGAAGGTCCCTATGCATCTATGCATCGCTGTCTACAAGTAGCAACGTACGTCGTGGCCTATCCAATTTTGAATTGTGGATGTCGGCAGGTCATCACAGCGCGAAGTGAGCGTGTACCGCAGCAGCGATCTCAGCGCTGCCCTCACCACGCTACCGCTCGACCAGAGCCCTGCTATCCTCATGCCTACCTACGACCCCGACTCCAGCACGCTCTTCCTCACTGCCAAGGTGATGTCCGGATTTTTTGTATCCAAGATTTTCGCCGCCCTGTGCTGAGGCTATACTTTAGTGGCTAAAATCTTCTTATACCTAATGTTGTATACCACCCTCTTTGTGTGTTTATTTATTTGTATATTTGTTTGGTGTCCGCTTTTTCCCTCTCTCTGTAAACGCTCATAAGGATGCTTAATGACTGTATCTTTGATATCAGTTTCACCAGTGCACAAGTACAGAATATTTCAATCGCGGGTACTGTAAGGATGGATACATTTATTGGTCATTCACATCTGCAAAATATATTCAAAGGAAATAGTGAATCCCGTCATTTTTGACGGGACAAGACGTGTACTCTAGTTGTAGATAAAAAACGAGACTGGAAAGCAAAGTGATTCTGGTTGTTTCTTTGGTATACTTTCTGTTATTTGCACCAAAGTTGTATGTGATAGTTTTTATCCATCTGAGGTGCTAGCACCTTAATGAAACGACAGCGGCAAAGCCAAGTGGGACACGTTTGAACACTTTGAATGCGTTTTGTTTAGCGTTTCATCTATAGGCCTGTTTTAAACCTAAACCTTCACGCCGGAGAAATCGGATTTTCGTCAAGCTTGAGACTACGATTTTGGGTGATGGTCGAAGGTGAAGACAAATGTTGCTCAAAAAAGTATCGAACGTATACTGATGACCAGTTGAACTTGCAAGGTAATGATGACTTCTGAAGTCCTGTGACCAAATAATCAGTGTGCGTCTTTGTCAAATTTGACTCAATTGTTGATTTTTAGTCCCTTGACATGACCGTCTCAAAATGGGACCGTCTCAAGTATCTGAAACAGCAGCCTTTGGTTTGTCTGCAGTTGCACTCTTCATCAGCCTCCTTTGTGTCATACATGAAAATTGCTGTGGTGATTTGTGTTTGACTTCTCGTAAGCAAATCCTGTGACTTTTCATGGGAGCCTTACTCCATTGAGGACATCAGAGTGTTTGTTTTATACTTTGTTGTGCCAGCAAACTTGTGTGTTTTATTACTTCTTCATCCTTAGTTTAAATTCGGATCGTGAGTTCGATCAGTATAAATTTGTGTGTGTGCAGGGCGAGAGCACCATCCAGTGTTACGAGGTGGGGTCTGACTCTCCGTATCTCTTCCCGCTCTCCCATCACAAAGCTCCCTCCGTCCATCAGGTATTTCTTGCTTCCAGTCTTCGGGTGCAACTTTTGGTTTGAACTATGCCTGCACGTTTGTTCCTTGTGCTAATTGCATCCTGAAGATTTTCACGTTGTAAAGTGTTGTAATTCGTAACAAAACTAGAAAGTGAAAAGAGTGTAGATTGAAACGTGATAAAAAATGACTTATGCATAGCAATCCAAATTATTTTGAATTGTTCCTAACATTAAATTCGCTTTTTCCTAATAGCAGTATTAGGATTGTGTCCCTAAAAATGAATAGTGGTTAGTGTTGAATTTGAAATATTTCAATGCAATTAATTCCTTCCTTTCAGGACAGCAGAGTTTTTTTATTCGGTTAGGGTGCTGTTAATTTGGCGAAGATAGAAAAATTTGTGAATAAAGTAGCGTCTTGGCTTCAAAAGAATTGCTTTAGGTTGAAATTAAGAATTTAATTTTTTTGTGGGTGTGATGGGTTTTTTGAAGAATAAGAACGGACACGCGAGCGACGCAACATTCAGTGGCAGACATCATTAAAACNGGGGGATGCAGAAGGAAATGACCCATAATGTGAAAATTGTACCAAACGCATGCATCGTGAGGGTTGCCTTGAACTACATAGGATGAGCTACAGCTCTGAAAAATCGTACCCTCTGCAAATTACGATGTAGGAAAAAATTCTTGAATCTATTTGTGATGAATTATCTGAGAAGAATAGCCACAACTTGAATTTGGAAGTTTGAGTTGAATGACGGTCGAATGTTGAGGAGTCAGTGTTAAGGGATCTCAAACTAATGATCAAATCAATTTGTTCTGTGGGGGGTAAACGGTAATGAATTTGAAGTATGAAAACATGAGAGATCGATGGTAATGATGAGCCTTACGTGATATATCTTTGGGCTGAATGCTGTAGTAGACTTGCTTTTTCTACATGCGCACTTTCGACCTGTCCTCTCAAGTGCATTGGTTTGTTTCATTTGAGGTCAAATTTTGAGTTGCAAAATTCGATTTTTACCTCCTTTCTTTTTAGAGGCTGAGCATACAACTTCCTCTACAGTATTTGTTGATTTCTTTGTCTCTCTGAACAATTGTAGCGTGGAAATGTTCCTTTTGGGGCACATGCTTTGCTGAATAATTTACATGATACTAAACATTGCATCCTTTTTCATAGTTTACTGATGAAACGCGCCGTGTGTGGGCACTTGCCTCCTTTAGAATTGCTTTCAACATGTCGCTTGCTATCCTACCCACCGATGGGTCGTGCTCAAGTTCTTCTTGCTACAGAATTTTAAATTTAACTATCATTTAAATTTTTAAGATTATTTGAAAGTAATGATATTCAATTGACCCAGTTAATGTTCGCTCTTTGTAAAATTGGTAACAACTTTTGACTTTAAAAATTTGAGGTGAATTATCGACGTCAGTTTAACCCATCGCAGTGAACGTGTTGAGACGCCAGAGCTCGTGTCCTAGCCACTAATGCAATGTGTGCGCCGCTGCCCAGGGCCTGACGTTCCTGCCGAAACACACTTGTGACGTGCGGGCCGTGGAGTTCGCCCGAGCCCTACGCCTCACGCAGAGCACCCTTGAGCCCCTCTCCTTCACCGTGCCTAGAGTCAAGGTGTGTCTTTTGTGCTGCTTTCCCGCTGCGTCCTTTGTGTTGCTTTAGGCTCTCATTTGGAGCCTAAACCACGGCGTATGAGTGCAGTCAACTTGGGTATTTCAGGGAGATGTGCTTGATTGGGCTTTGTAATTTTCTTTTAACCCACCATGATGAGGTTGGTGTGTGAAAAGGTCACGCTTTGTGTGAGGGTAAGCAAAAAGTATGATGTAATATTCATTACTGTGGCGCTGAAAGCAAGCACTTTTCCATGTGAAATTGGTTAGTGTGGTCTTCAAAGTGACTCGAATGGGATTCCCATTCATCTCGTCATTTCAGATTTATTGTATACGATAGATTGTTCTCAATCAATTTTTATGAATTGAACCGTTATATCTTGAATTTAGGAATTGGTGGACGTCAAAATTGTTTAGGTGCTTGCCAAATTCGTTTTATTAAATATCTACAGTGAAGTTCTCTTCTTCTAGACAGCCTCAACCATCAACGTACCTTTATTTTATTAACTGCATTGAGTTTTTATCTTGAAGTTCATGAATGTTTTTGATGCAGCAGTGTGAGGTGATGTGCCACTGATAAGCAAGTATCTGAATTGATACAGTACAGTACGTTACTGCCTCCTGGCTTCAGCAGCTGAGAGGTGTAAAGTACGAATATCATTCACTCTTTAGTGAAGCAGCCTCGAGCATTGGTACTCCTCTGTACAAGAAAGTGCAATGATAGCCGCCTAAGTTAATTCGTGCTAAATGCCTTCAATTTATAATTGCTGGAGTTTGTTGAACTGAAACGCATCATTCGTGAACACAAAAAAGCTCCTTTTTTTTACAAAAAGAGTAGCACTGTATCTTTCAGCGTTTCCCAATTTTTGTAACTAACATGATTGTTCATTCTTAAATATTCCATAGATTTGAGTGTAACGGTGTAAGTTGATAATATGGTCCTGATTGTGTGTCTATTTTGCAGACAAGCCTGTTCCAAGACGACCTGTTCCCTCCAACGACAGTGACGTGGAAACCGCGCCTCACTGCTGCCGAGTGGTTCTCAGGCGTGAACAGGCAGCCGCTGCTGGTGTCCCTCCAGCCTGCCGACATGGCCACCTGTGAGTAGCCAGGCTGCTTGTGGAGTGGCACTTCCTTTCAACTTCTGTGCGCGCCATCGTCTTTTTCACAGTTCATAGTCTTAACTTAGTTTGCATTCGTTGCTGGCTGGCGTGCTGTTCTGTGAAGTTAACGCCGCTGAAGTCCCTATGTGCCTATTTGGGCCTGCTCTTGTTCACGTTTAGTTTATTCTTGTTCCTGGGATTTTCTTCAAGATTCCTCATTGCATTGTTTCTAAATAGCTGCAGTCTCGCTCTCGATTTTAGTGAGTTTATTTGACCAGCCTGCATTGCGGTATGATCTTCTTTTTCCATAGAAGCTTGTTCTGTTACTTCCTTTAATTTAATACTTAGTTTTTTGTGTATTTTTAATAGAGCCTTTCCATTGTAGCGTATAATTTTGTGTCAAACTTGCTGAAATCGTCGCTCAAATATTGAGCAATATGTTCAAATGTTCAGATAAAACTAAGTGTGAACATGAGCAAAACTTTAACGATTCTGGGCTTTGGAAGAGAACAAATTAACTATCAAAATTGAGTAACTGTCGTACATTGGAAAAGTTTAACATTGCTCAGCATGGAAGGACAAATGTGTAAATAAAAACTTAGCTGAAAATTGACAAGGAAATGAAGAATTGGAAGAATATGTGTGCAGTTAGAAGTTTGGAATCTATGCAGTACATTATAGCTCATCAGAAGATATTTACACTATACGTTGCTAGATGCTACGATATGAGCTGCAGGTTAAGATAAAAATGACCATGAGAACAAGCGTAGTGTTATTCTTGTGTTGCCATCCAAACTCCGTGCTCTTGAGACACCAATCTCGTACATGTATAAGCGTATGATGAAAATAATAACCATCACTGTTATTTGCGAACGCATTAATTGGGTTTTGTGTTGCAGTGAATAAGTAAAACGGTTATTTGCACACCCATTAATTGGGTTTTGTGTTGCAGTGAATAACTATAAGTAATTTTTGAATGGATTAATTGCATTAACTGGGTTTCGTGTTGCAGTGAGCAGCAGCCGCGAGTCTCCCCCGAGCGAGAGCACACCTGTGCCCCCGCGCGGCGTGTCCCTGGACAGCAGCAACATCGCCGCCCCGGAGAGCATGGCGCGCTTCACCTCTGCCATACCCGAGCACGTCCGCCAGACGCAGAGCAAGGTCGGTCGCCCTGGTGCAGCCATTCTCAACCTGTCCTTCGTCATTGACCCCCACGGCTTTATGTATTAAGTACATACGGCTGAAATTTACCTCAACCAGGGGTAAATTTACCTCTGGTTGAGAACCTCTGCTCTAGTGAAGTGTGAGCTTAGTCAGCTCTTGAGTATCACTGGTGTATGTACTAGCGATGTCTAAAGTGACGGCATTGTTGTGAAGCTGCATTTCAAACATCAATATTGTTTTACAGTCAACAAAATTGTTTTTGAATGAGCAAAGGAAGTGTATCTAAGGTCACGTATCCTCGTGTCTCCTCGCACGTTTTACATACTGGTGGAATTCTGTGCCTGTGCTTCTAGACTATCTTACCTGTATTATATTTTCTTACCCTTACTTATATAGTACAAAAACCTGTTTTTATAGTATAGATTAGGCTCCTGATTAGATCAGAATTTTATTTGCCTCACCGAGGGTTAGGTCTTGCTACAAGGTTAGGCCTTGCTGCAAGGTTAGGCCTTGCTGCAAGGTTAGGCCTTGCTGCAAGGTTAGGCCTTGCTGCAAGGTTAGGCCTTGAATAAATTTAGTGTCCGTCTGTGAACCATAGCAGCATTGTGAGCCAAATATATTATGAAGTCCCTCAGGACGCATATGATAGGCAATAGCTTTAGGTTATTTAGGTGTGTATATCCTATGCTATAAAGACTGTCACCACAAGGAAGATACTGTCAGGTTACCTCAGCGACAGATAGGCTTTCTGGACATCTGCCTTACGTGCTCATATCACGTCTATGAGTTTTCACGCATTTTTTTGCAATGTCTTCTTTGCCTTCTCTTCCTCATTCTTCCCAACTTGTTTCTGTGCGCAGGGTCCCCTGTGCGGAAATACATCATCTGCTTTCATTCTCTATTTTCTCTGCCTACACTAACTAGTCCGTTCGCTTTACACTCTTGAGATCGCCTTTGTTGTGGCTAGGGAGTCTTAAAAGAATGAAATAATAATGAAAATAGTTTAGTTTTATTTACTGCTCTCTGAATTAAGAGGTGGCCTCCTAATTAACGTTTGCTCTCAAAAGTATTGATTTGAAAGTCGGGGCAACTCGATAATTGGAGAGGTTAAAACCAGCCAGTTGAACATTGTTTATTGCTGTGCGACTCGATAAATGGACTGGTTAAAAACAGCCACTTAAATATTATTTATGACTGTGCAGTTGGAGCATAGCATGTCGGAGCAAATCAGCGTGAGCACCGCGCTGGAGCAGGACAACTTTGAGGGCGTAGAGAAGGAGGAGTGGCTGGTGAGTGTTGTGCTGCTGCTGGTCTCCGACACTGGCTTCTGGATCCCAAACTTAACCGGAGTCGACCGGCGTTGTTTCAACCTATTGATGCCTTTCTCAATTTGTAACTGTGCTTTTCGCGTGTTTTTGAAGTAATTATATGTAACATAGTTTATAGCTTGGTTTCTAAACCAGAATTCGGTAAGGCTCAGAGAAGTCAGTCAGTCAGTATCTTTGAATGGACCAATTTTCACTTGTGCATTTGGCGCCACTCTACGCGCATGCAAATTTAAAAGCAAACAACTTCTTGTTACTTTGCGTACACAAAACAAGTTTTCCATCCAAGATGTAGAGACGTGAACTAGCTTTGATCTATTTGTTGAATATATAATGTTGAATTGATTTTTACCTATATATATGTTGAATATAAGTATAAATTTGAGGTCTGCAGCTCTAACAAAAAGTTGTACTTGTGGTGTACCAGTGTTAGAAGTTTGGCTTTAGTGACCGAATCAACTTCTGGAGCTCTGACCCACAATATGTGTATTTTGACTGGACGATGGTTTGCATGCTTGAGCCAACCAGTCATAACTAGTCATAACAACAGCATTTGTTATTACAACGATATAATTTGTTTTGTGTCATCTTTTCAGGACGAATGAGTCTTCCGTCCCTCGAGGCTTGGCTGACCACGGCTGGTGAGCCCATCTAAACGTGGCAGCCTGCGAGTCATCTCGCTTGTGCGAATTTGCAATGTTCCCCGAGCTGTCGTAGCCGCGTCTCATTTAATTACCGGTGCGCACATGAGTGTTGTTTTCCTATTTATTAGAGCTGCCGTCAGCGTATAGCTGCATTCATCGGTAACTTCTACGACGTTCTACTCCGCCCCTCGTACTGCTACCTTCCGGCATGTTCGCTTCCTTTCCTGTATATGCGTCCGACTTGAAGCGACTCAGTCGTTCGGCGACGCTACCGAAAACTCCCGTGCAGAGCCTCCAAAACCACTCTCCTGATAACTCGTGCCAGCTGTGGACCAAATGCTTTCCTTGTATTTTGGGTCATTCTTTTTTTCATTGGAACGAACTTGCGCATTGCTCTGCTTCTCTTGAGAGAATTGTTAGAACTGATAGCGAAGCACTTCCTAGAAGTGCGAAGGCATTAGTGTGAGCAATTGCATTCCATTTTTATGACTAACTTCAGTGGTGACATGAGATGTTGGCGCCAGCACACTTCAGTCGTGGCCTGCTGCATCAGGAGCTTTGTTTTATTTCGTGGTTTTAATTGTAGGTTTTTACGAAATGGAATGGCTATTTCAGTATTTTCGCGCTTTTGCTTCAACATTTATTTAGTTTTTCTTTGGGTGTGATTATTTATTATCTTCTTGCTGGTATGTTATGCTTTTCGAAGTTCTACATTCAATTGACTTCTGTCGTAATTTGTGCAATAATAGTTTGTTTTCAATTATAAAATTGGGCTTATGAATTTTAGGTTTGCACTTGCGTCTGGATTTACTTAGAAACTTTAATTGTTTGCTTCAAACCGTTGGTCTCGCGCGTCAGCATCTTGCAATTTCATTGTGCCACTCTTGTTATATACGGTGGCTCATCTGTCTTACCTGATAGATAGCTGTGCCATTTTTAATACCGTGCTTTTATATCGTGAGCTACTGTACTAGCTCTCTGTAGAAATGTAGACGATCAATTTGAAGAGTGAGAGGAAACAGCTTCATACTCCTTGCACAATACTCACGTAGAGGTAGCGTTCAAAGATATTCCATTAACTAAGTATTAGCTTTGATGTGAACTAGTGTTTGCAGGCGCGCAAATCGAACCCATGCGCTCTACGATAATACTCGTGTACAGTCAATCCGAGGTTTCTGCTTTGCTCTCTCATGCTCATTGCACTGTTCTGATGAAGCCGTTGCTGTAGGTAGGTTGTGAAGCTAAATTCGTGAACCGAGACTGAAGGGTCAAACTCGAGGATAGACTGTGAAGTGCGTGCACAACGTTTCCGCCCAACACAGAGTTGTAACTGGCTCTCTGAAATAGATATTCAGTGCACGTCCTAGTGAGGCGTCCTGCCTGAGTTTCCACTGTAATTTCAATGGTGGCCAATGACTCTTTGAATGATTTTGTGGAAGCTGAGGTTCTTTTCCAGAAGGCTCGAGCTGTGCCATGAGGCCCGGACTGGCACTCGTGCTGCGCCACGACCTGCACAATATCACTAGTCATAATTTCTTAGCCTAGATCATAACTGTAAGGCGTTCCGCACACACACAAGCATTTGGTCAATTCGGACAATAAGGCTCTAGATTAAGACGGTCGCTTTTGTACCTCTTAAACTTAAACTCGAATAGGGATATTCAGCCCAGCTGCAGGACTGTCATAGCGAGCGCCCCAATATCTTACACTTTGAGTCAAATCATTCACAAACTCGTCACTCACAACATTCGCTTGCGACTTGAAAGTAACTATGAAGCTCTTCGCTAAATTTTATTTAACGATCGTTTAAATACAGAGTTAATTATAAGCTTGAAGTTTTTTTTTACTAAAAGTTTTTACCATTCGTTTGCTGTTGTTTTTTATTTCTGGAGAATGGGATACAAATATGCAGAACTCGTATCAGGTAGAACTATACGTGATTTCTTCTGAAAGTTGTGTGTGTCTCGCGTTGGCAACCTGTGGTGAGCCTGTTATATTTTTATAGATTTTTTTATAACGGTCCTTTCAAGTTTTGATGACGTTGCACTCAGTCACGTGGCACGTCAGCGTCATTTGCAAGAGGCGCACTTCACATTTCGAACGTGAGCTTTGCTGCACTCCCACAGTTATTCAGAGTGCTTCCAGTCTTGTGTACATTCCAGAATATACATCATTCCTTGTTATCGTTTCCACGAAACAAACATTGTGCATGGTCGTCTTTTTTTTGCGCCATTGCTCTGCTTGGCGTTCTTTCATGTAGCCATCATCTTGATCAAACTCGATGTGGTATTCTAATTGTTTAATTTATTTATTTCATCCACCAAGCTCTGGCAAGAGTTTGCTCATGGTAGAGAAGAGTGTTTTCGTATTGTGTTCAGATGGGCACGCGATTCTGACCTGCAGTATTTCCTACTTCGTGCTGAGATTATTTCATCGAGCCAAAGAATGGTCAGCATTTTTAGTCAGCGATAAGAATATGATTAATTGTGCTTTCAGTTGATAACGGTTTCGAACGAGTTTTACGAACAAACCTAGTTAGTTATTTGCCTAATTATCGTTTGCCTGAATTTGAATAGAGAAGCATCTCTAGAGAACCTAATTATCGTTTGCCTGAATTTGAATAGAGAAGCATCTCTAGAGAACCTAATTATCGTTTGCCTGAATTTGAATAGAGAAGCATCTCTAGACAACCTCCGTGGGCTACAAATCGCCTCAACGCTTGTGGCATTTATGCGCTTTGTACAAGATAAATTTTTAAATGAATTCTTGTACTTGATTATTCTTACACTTCGTCGTTTAGTATGTTATTATTTAATAAGCACAGCTTACGTAATAATTAATTATAGCTGTAGCTACTGATATTTGTAGACTAATTTACCTAATTTAACCTTGGATCAAAGCGATAACCCGAGGTGACTTTTCTTCTTGGACGAAATTGAACTAATTTCTATATTTGATCATACCGAATAACGTTTTTAGATGTGCTGCACTTGAATGTTTCTCATCGAATTTACTGTTTGACTCGTGGCTCTAGAGTGTCATGCCCATGCCAAGCTCCGTACCTACTGTAATGAAGTAAGGAAGCAAGTGTTAGACAAACCGCCAAATTTCGTAGCACCTGCCAGTCGCCTGGGCCGAGCTGGAGCTCAGAGGCGAGTACAAGCAGCGCACAGTTGCAAGACAAATATTAGCCATAGTCCAGCCCTACCGTAATTTTTACCTTTAACTTGCCCTAGTGTTGCATTTTGTACTCGATCGTATGTTAAGCGCTATTTTTAAGATCGTCCGGCCTATTACAAGTATCGCTTTGCGCATCCCCATGGCATTTATTTATTTATATTTATTTATGGTTGTTTTCGAGAGTGTCGGCCCATTTATGTTGTCAAACCCACATTTGTAACTCTTGTCACCTGTAACTTAGTAGTTTTTGTTACAGAAGGGAACGTAAAATGAAATGACTCTATTCTGCCTTCCTGACTGCTCTCCATCAGAAATTCTAATTTTGCGGTGTGGTTTGACATTCACTTCTCGTGTCAAAAGTTGCCTGCCAACGTGTCCGTCTTCGTGACCTCATCAGAGACGAGATTTAGACTCTTGTGAACCCAAATTTGATTTTGATTGCATACAATATTGTACCTTATTTCATCTTATAGAAGTCTTACGTCGTGAAGGAGGCTGAAAATTTTTCTTGCTTCTGATATATCAGAGGTTTGGGAGAGGGGATTTTTTATATGTCCAGTTAGAGCACTACTATAAATGAATTCACGAAACCAGTACATTAATTTAACTGCTTCAAACTGCCCTCTTTTAGTTTGTCATCTGTCGAGTTCCTATCCATCATGGGGATGAGCTTTCTAATATACGCTACGTCAATTCTCATTACGTCATCTTCACAGTATCTAATTTGTTGAGGCAAAATATCCTTTCATTCGTTTCGTTGGCAGTAACAAGACATTGCTAAAATTGTGTATTTTTTCTATCACAGTTGTGAAATTTCGTTGGATGTGCGACTGTTCCCACTTCTGTAACCACCGAGTTTGCAAAGTTCTTTGTTTGTGGTTTTCAATTTTATTTGTTCAAATATTTACGTATAATCTTGGTTTCAAATCTTGAATTAATGGTAGAGTTAGTGCATTTATTTTTCTAATTTGAGCGTGCGGTTGCGATTAAATGGTGATACTGCCATTTGTATGTGCATTTTTGCTATTTTTGCAAATATTAGTATGCTTATTATACTGTCCTTCATTGTCCTTCACCAACCAAGAGTTCTTGGCATCACTATCACCAAAGATCTTGAACATGATGAATAGAAAAATGTAGAGAACGCGAGCAGAATTCTTTGCTTCCTGGCAAGAAACTTGGAACACAAGTCAAAATGCGTTATACTTCCATTCTGTCATAATGCACTAGTCTGGCCTCGTCTAGCATACGCAATGCAACTCTTGTTCCACACCCTAAGACGAGATACTAACGAAATGAAGAGAATTAAGCATAGCCTGAAGTGATCACCGTGGTCGAGTGGTTAAGAGCGCGCGGCCTTCACGAGAAGGGTCGGCAGTTCGAATCCCGGCAAAGCCGCTCGGTGATTCTCCCTTATGGGAAAAGTGAGAACTCTGCCATAATTCCTCACCCAATCCAGGAGTTGGAAATAGGTACCGGGGTAACCGCCATTGCATCCTGGAGTTATAAGGCATTTGAAAAACCAGTGAACAAGATGAAGTGTATCAGGCTTGATTGGAATAAAAAACATTCATTCTGAAATCAGCTTCCAATAAATGTTGTCTCTGCTAGCATGGTAGATACATTCAAACATTGACTTCATCATTCCTGGGTTGGCATTCTGAAATAGGTCTAACTTAAGTTCCGAGTTGATTAAAAGGAGAAAAACTATGTATACTAGTACTTTAGTAGATATTATTGGAAACTTCATTGCTTTGTGCGATATTTCTACTATTTCAGTTGTAATGACTCATTGGATAGTAAGCCCCAATTTTTCTGAAATTTTCTCAGTTTTACAACGGGAAATATCTATATGAAGCTATTTGGTTAACGAGTCCATGATTGTATAACATTGTTGCATCAATTCGGTTCTAGAAGTTCGTCATAGCTGTGTGGCTTTAGGACCTGCCTCCGTGCGGGCAACGAGGGTTCGAGTGTCGGCACTGATGGCGATTTTCTCCGTTGGGTATAGGAGAAAAAATTCTAAGCACAATACCCCACTCTACCCAGGTGTCTGAAATGGGTACCGGGGGAAAGCGTCCTGGTGTTAGTTGTAAGGCATTTGAAAAACCAAGGTAAAAGGTGATATGTATCATGCTTCAATTGGAAATAAAGCATCCGTAGATGCCGATGTTTGTTTGTTTTTGTTTGTTTAGAATGGTGAACGCTAATGCTCAAGTGACAGGATTTACCAAAATGAAACAAGAAGAGTGCTGTTACTGATTAGATATATGAGCGAATGAAGAGTTGTGTGTGTGATATCACCACTAGATAGTTCTTGGGTGCTCGGATTCTCGGTCAATTAACAGATACTACTCTGGAGAAAAAATGCGCTCAGTGACTGATTTGTATACCGGGTGGTTACACTTCATGTAATCTATAGGCACCACGTTTGAAGAAAGTACGTTTCATTTTAGTATCTTGTTGGTTTTTTAGTATTGTGGAGGCTTGCAGATTAAGCTAGTTGTAACCTCGTTGCGGGTTGTGACCCAGATCAAAATGTACGCCCAAACTCAATCAATGCTGCAGTTACTTGTCGCTCACAATTATTCATTTCTTGACGTCATAGCAGCAATCTTCCATAAAGCAACGCTTAAAAAGAAATTTCTTGGTGTATTTCAAACTATACAATGATTTTAGAAGAGTTTTGAGGCCTCGTAGAATAAATTTTTGCGCTTGGAGAAAACTGAACTGCTGACACAGACATAAACATAAAAAAAATCGATGAAGAGTGACAATTTATACATTCAAATGCTTCTCATGAAATTATAAAAATATTTACAAATTGGGGACACTCCGAGTGATTTTAACCGACGTTTTCAAAAACATCATAGACAAAGCAAATTAAATGTTTTTTCGACCAGCATTTTGAAATCATGCTTAACTACGTATTTCAGTGAGAATTTGGGCTTAAATAATTTTTTTAAATCATTTAAATTTTTCCCAACAGGAGTTTGAAAGTTATCATTATGAATGAACTTATCAAAGTTTAACTTGAATTTCTTTCAAAATTTCAGAATGATAAAATAAAAAAATTTCAATTGCTGGATTAATTTGAATGAAATCGCTAACTGGCAATAGTTTGCAATTCCTAATAATTTACCAGTCATTTTTACCCAAATGTTACTGAGTATTTTACTGAACGAATTATGGCAACATCAGAATGTCTTGTTTACGTACTGAATGTGCTAGATGTTGTGGATTGTTCTCTGACAAAGTGAAATATTTTTGCATATTTTGAGTCGTGTTCGTGCTGAAGTTGATTTAATTGTGAGTAAAAATATAAATTGATGTAGTTCAAAAAAACATATTTGGAAGTTTTTTTTACTTGGATGTTGAATTGAATTGTTTCCCGTGATTTTATCTATCGTGGATTAAAAATGGTGGAACCAGTGGAGATCGAATAAGTGTGAAACCTGACTTCATCTTCTTGGCTAAATAACTTTTTAGGCAGTTGAATGAATGTTCGGAAAATTTAGGGAAAAAATGAAGTATTTGATTTCGATTATTGGTAGCCTAATTAGGTTGTCCTACTCCTGAAAGTAGAAACAAGTAGGATTATCACAGCTGTGATTTACTTTCGCATAAGGTGGTTAACTGTTGCAGAGAAACCTTTTTATCCGCACGGTTTAACAATATGTTGGTATTCATTGATGTCGTTCTAATGTATTTGTTAAATTTTACATTAGCACCATTGCAAACTAGATTAACACTTTGACTGCAACGTGCGCCACCGGTGGTACACGGAGGTAGTTTTCATAATGCTGCTGACCGACCAGTAGTAGCAAATTCAATTTTCATAAATACTTTTTCAAAGCTAAATGAAGGCTCAGTCCAGTTCATGCTTGGTATTTTATAAATAGTTTACTACAATTGACTTTAAATTTGAGTTTGGCATTAAATTTAATATTTTGTAGCTGCAGTCAAAGTGGTAATGTTCCAGAGTATGGATTGAAGTAGACCATTATTCTTGATAAATTTATATGTGCATGCCTGTTCAAGTTAAACGGTCAATATTGAATTTAGGCCTTTCACGGAAATTAAATATTCCGTTCCAAAGAGTCACTAAAGAAACACATTTAAAAACGTTTTACATGAATGACATTCTGCTTGCTGATGCATTATTTTCAAGTTATTCAACTTTGAAGTTATATGAATGTCGTATATAAAAGTGAAGGAACGGACACGTAAATATGCTGTAATACGGTATTAACGTAACGATGGGTGAGGTTAGGGTAGGTTATGTTAGGTTAGTTATATAAACTAACCTAAAATAACATGAATCAACCTAAAATAGCTTACCTCAACTTACCCAAACCAAGCCGTGTTAATTTCCCGCCAAGAAGTGGGCGTGTCCCGCCAGA